>RHDR01000227.1:0-42800 GCA_009806295.1 Davidsoniella neocaledoniae
AAAAAAAGGTTTTTTTTTTATTTTTTTTTTTAAAAAAAAAAAGGCTTTTTTGCCACAAGTAACTAGATTCCTTGCAATCTTACAAATGGCTAGAACAAGGGAAATCGAAAGATCGTTCTCCGGCCAAATGTTGGGCTTATACATGAAGAAAAAGGCTAATGAATACGCATGAAGGAACCATCCATTGGTGATATCGAAAACATAGAATTATACTCTTTTGATAGGGGTGTTTGTCTAGAAAGAAATGAATGAAAGAAGATATGCAACTCAAGACAACAATAATAGGATTCCATCACAACTAGCAGAACAAAGATACACTACCTACACAAAACCATTGCCGATGCCCATTTCCTGCACCGAGCAGGATTCGAGGAGTTTAAGGTGGCATTACTACTAACAGAACAGTGCATTGAATCTGGTTTGTTTTAGTGATTCACGCAGAACAGTAATGGGAAAAGGGTGACCGTGCCGTCCGCTCCGTATCTATCTTGAAGAGGAATCAAGGTAGCAGCAGTAACAGCAACGGTACATGGCAATAATGGTGGTAGGTTCTAGGCAGTGCATATTCTTCTAATTGTAAAGCTGCTCTGCTACATACTATAACTCAAGATACAGTAGTAGGCAGCGTTACAGTTGTAACTCTTAGGCAAGAAGCCACTTTCAGTGCCTTCTAGGACAAAGGAGACTCCACCCGCCGATCATAGTCTACCATACATGTGCCGCAGTGGTAGCTTTGAACTATAAAGTAGTATCTAAGATTTGTTGTCCGTTGAGCTTCGACCTCTTCTGTCGATCGCGAGGCCGTTACTATTGATTGTGAAATAGGCTCTATTTAATTTTTGACTGGCACTAGTTTCGACATAACATGGTAGTGGCATGGGATTTGTATACAGATATGTGTTTAAGGTAGCGCACATCATTTGATGTGCTGGTCTTAGTTTCCCAGTTTAAGAAACAAAAAAGAAGCAGAATATAGCAAAGCCACGGCCAGACAGGCCTCAAAATAGCCACTTCCGAGTAAATAAGCGACGGATACTCTGAGATCAACAAAAAAGCCTGCGGGCAGATCCTTTTTTTCATTCATTTTTTTTTTCACCGGCCAGGCCAAGTCCAAAATATATCATTCATTTCTTTGTAGAGTTTATTTTCTTGTAATTTTCCACGGACCGGAAACTTGTAAGCTCCGAAAAAAGCCCAAAGATAACTTAAAATACGGTGGCAAATACAATAACGCCAAAATAAGAGAAGCGGCTTGCTTGTTGGGAAATTAACAACTACATGACAAAAAGAAGGCAAAGTACATAACTAGCAAAACGCCTACAAACGAATGCCCAAGAATGGATGCTCCGCAGATCAAATCGCGGAATATAGTAGCATTTATCAGTGTGTATTTGCAACAGAATCTTCCTCAGTTGCTAACTGCAACATCAACGACGGCATGTCCTTTTGGCCTTTCTTCTCTCTTCTCTTTACTCATCATTGTGTAGTAACCAAAGCAATCCATTTGCTGACTATACAAAAACAAAGAAGAGGAACAAAGAAAAAAAAGATACAGACCAAGTACAATAAACAGGTAGTGCTACCAGAGACAGTAGCCCAAGATGCAGGGAAAGGGGGCATGTAGAGCTAGGCCTTGGATCAGTCCAGCTAGAAAGCCAAAATGTATTCATTCTTGTATTTCTGTTGGGCGGCTTATGTTGCCTTTTCCTTTGCTTCTCTTGTAGGTGCCTATCGTTACAATCAGCTTATACCCTTTTTGTTTTACCGGCTATTCCTAATCTCAGTCCTAGTTCTTGGTCAAGGAAGAGCTATTATTTATAAAAGAAAATTATCATGGTGGTTCTTACAGCAGAACCTCATCTTCATGACACATGTGTCTAGTAGCAGGTTATCCCTAGCAGATATTTCAAGCCTGCCTAAAGCAATACATCGACGTCGAAAGAAAGTGACAGAGAAAGACAATTATTTAGTTATAACAGGCATGGCCTCAGAAGGTAAAATATAAGTAGAAACAGGGTAGTTGGTGGCCGAGCCCAGTCTTTCTTTTTTTTCTTTCTTCTTATAGCCATAGGCTGTTTAGTAAAACTGCATGGTCTAGCCGGCCATGTCGTAAGAAGCTGGCGAAATAGCGGTATATATCACAAAGATCCCCGTTCTTAGTAGAAACCCATACAACAATTCGGGTTGAAACTAATTATGGCTTGTATATTTGTATGTACTATGAAAGAAAAGAAATAAGCAAAAAAAGAAAGAAAAAAAAGATAAGAACAGGAAACGTCTTAGCGTCCTTCAAGCAAATGATGTTCTAATGGGCGATCCTTTATCACAGTTACGTTTCAGCCAGAGCTTCCAGCTAGTGGCCAAAAGCTTTTAACCAACTACAAGCACATATAGGAGCTCAGGCTATAGTGAGCGTCTGCTATGTATTATAAGTTCGCTTGACTGCCAAAGAGTACATGTGTAAAGGGGGGGGGGATATAAAATCGAGAAACACGAGCCCGATTCAATTGCTCCACCGGCAATATCAGACAAGGGGCGGGATTCTCTCGCTGTGCCTATTTCTTACTCATATTTATACACTTCTTGACTATTCTCGGTGTGTTTCTCTGTTGGTAGTACGTACGCTATATCTGTATAAAAACCAATCCCAACACGATATCAACCAGCGTATTGCCCATCTCGGGTCCCCACTAGACCGGCTCGTGTTCGAACTTTTGTGCTTGGCTGCTTACAGCAGAATGCAATGCGGTGCTGCGATGAGTGCTACGCACGCACAAAAGATACATATAGACTCAGTCAGTAATATATATGGCTGATGGCCTTGTAGCTCCATAGCTTGATAACGAACCATGAGGCTGCTTGTCACCTTAGGCTTAGGTTACCTTGGGCGTCTTAAAGCAACTTGAAAACTACGATACAACTCACAACCTGAGAAAGTGAGTGGGCTGGGTCTCAGTTCTGGCTGCATCAACCCATACCATTCCATCCATTACATATGCACAAACCTATCCATGCATTTCATCCATGCACATGCAGCTTTTGTGCGCGCTTCACGCAGCAGAATAGAGGACAAAAGAGGAAAATATGTAGATATTGTATAAATTTTAGACATGGGGTGGCTTGAGATACATACATATTACTAGGATAGACACAATCAGATTTGTTATCTTTTGTCTGTTATCTACAACTACATATAATATATCTTACCCATAATTAAGCACAATAGGCTGCGTTCTTTGGCTGACAAGAAGCATGCAGATAAGAAGTAGAATAGGATGCAAGCTGCTTCTTCTGTGTTTGAGCACAGCCGCGCTGCTGTTGTGGATTAAATAAAGTCGAGCGAGAAAACAACATTTTACTCTTCTCATTCTCACTACTCTCTTCTTCCTTCTCTCCAGCTTCATGATCTCGCTGTGATACGTGTGTACTAGGCGTAGCTAGTGTGATCCGAGCTGCATATCCATAATCTTACTTCGGAGAAGCTAACAAATAGTCTTTGTTGTTTCCCGTTCCGGTGCGTACTTGCGAATAGAAATTCACGAACTCAGTCCTCCGGGCGAGGTAGCCATGCACTAATTGTGGTGGTTGCTTTGCGTGCTTAGTGTGCTAGTGGCAGCCAGTAAACTTGGCTGAGACTTTGTTTTGTGGTGCGCTTCGAGCTACCCTGACCAGAAAACCCGCCCTCGGTTCGTTATCTGGCGTCTACGATAAGCAGTTCCTCCCCCTGTCATTCAGAGCCCAACCCATTAATAGCTCTACAGCAAGAAAAATTTACAATAATGAGTTCAACCTGGGTCTTAGCAGGGGATCATCATCGTGAACCATCCACGATTCACCGCACCTTTTCTGCCTTCCGTGGCTTAGTTGTGTAAATCATGGTCAGGCTTTCCTGGTTTCTGTCTCACTGAGTCTTGACCGTACAAAAAGACAAAAATACGAGTCCCTGCTAGTGGAGCGAAGAGTGAAAAAGGAAGTAATAAGCCTGGAATGCCAACCTCCTGTTAAGAGACGTTGTGCGACAGGCTGCAAAACTTAGGGTTATGACAAAGCACACGTTTAGGGTTCAGCTTATATATGTACGTATCAAATACCAGTAACTAACCAGATAACTCGACAACAAAATTACTTGTAATGTTTGAAGACAGAATTAGTCAGAATTACAGAGAGAATAACAAAGCATTGACACTCAAGAAAACGATAGGCAATGTCACCGTAAAAACAAACTTTTGTCGGGCAAAGCAATGTGACAGCCAGGCTTGCTAGTGCTTGATATTATATAGGCATGATTGGTCGATATTCCGCTTCTCGAATAGCCTTTCTTTATTTATCGAGAAAAAGTCGTGACTGTGCAACTGGACTGACATAGATTCCAAAACATACGTATGCGTACATGTAAGCAGCTTTACACAGAAAAATTGATTTTTTACATACAGCGGCAACACAAATCTGTAGTGACTGCCACAACTCAAGTATAAGGAACTTAATGTCGTGCCTGCAATGTATGTATGTACATACATACAATATAGGCAGTTAGATATCATGTTGTAAACCCTCGCTAGTCACCGTCAACAATGGAAATATCCAGTAAGATTGCGTTAGCCTCAGTTGAGGCGATCCTCTCCCGCACAAATACTACTCGTCGGGCCAAGCATGAATTCTTGTGTTTTGGCTTTAATAGACACTATTGAGTTTTTTTTGCGTCTAGAGCCCATCACACCGCCTCTGAGTAGTTCAGTCTTTGATCACATCAATATATGAGTAGGAGAAAACAGCAAATGATTCCGAGACACGCACACTTGGCTTATCGAGATGAGCACACTATGTGTATTGTGATGGGTGGTATAATACGTAACAAGTTAACTACAAAACTAGTACTTTAGTGTTGTGCTTATGTCTTTGTCGATTCCATTCTTGACTATCTTTGTATCTAGAAGCCATTTGAGTTTCTATACAGGCAATTGTTAGTGGATGCTTGTTAATCACTGGCTAGTGCTATTACATACTATGATACTACAGTACAACGATAGCCCAGTCCGAAAGAAAGTAGACGCACTTGTAAGACTTCCTTCCGGATTTCTTTGTGGACAGAGGGATATGCAGGTATTTTCACTATCACATTACGACTCTGGCGTGCATAACAACCCGTTGTTGTGCTGTCTTCTCTTCTCTAGATCATTGGTGACCAGATCTAGTTCGTAATTTCGAATGACATGAACGAATTATTACATATACTGTGCATATAGAACTAGACTAGCCGGCCGCTTTTAATCTCTTATCTACTATGTTTCCATGTAAACGCTTGAAGTGCCAAAGTGAACAGCCAAATCCCGGAAAGAAATACTAAATATAAAACCAAAAAAAATATAGCAAAAAAGTGCTCATCGATGTAGCATACAGTCTTCTTAGAAACAAAGTCTCGCATTGGGAGGTCTTACTGAGCCCTTTGTAGGCATATACAAAATCCTACGGTATCACACTAACACAAGAATATCAGTCGAGGCAAGGTAGTGTTATGTAGGTTGTGAGAAACATGACAAAGAGTCTTTCGTTATTGTAGATTATCGGGTGAAGAAACAATATGTTTGCTGGCCATACAGTTTGGAATCTGACGGCCGATATAGGAACATATGATATTATTGCAGTTATATAATATATATATATATATATATATAGATATGAGCAACGATAGAAATCATCTATCTACCTACTTTTGAGCTACTCCAGATATAGGGATGAAGTGTTTGCCATTGTATGTTCCTAGACTCAGGGGGATCATACCAGCTACTAGTACTTGCGATTAGTTTACCTAGATCCGCTAGAGACGAGGACTGAACGTTCCCCGGAAACGGCACTCGGGTAATTTCTAGTGAGTAGTCTATCAATATGTACTACAAAGATTCCGGAATGAATGTTGCTCTTCGGTGCAGATATTATTTCTAGCTATAGCGTGTTGACAAGGCTAATATGAAAATAGCCTAGCCAAGCATATTGCTCTTCCCCGCGTTTATCTCCCTTGCCGAAGAATAAAGCATCAATGGTTAGCTATTGGCTAACATGCTACTACTGCTACTATAATATTACGACTATAACTTCATGTTATGGAACAGTAGTAACTATTACCACTAATCCTGTCCGTAAATATACATTTACTGGCTAATTGGATACAGCGACCTCATCTAGAGCTGAAAGACTACTAGTCTGGATTCCCCCAGATTTCGTCAACAGACAAACGATTCCTCCTGATGCAAAGCCAGCAAAGCAAAGCCACACAGGCTATCATAAGACAAGTATAACGGCTATTTGACCCCGTATATTACGAGCGAATGATACTGATAGCACAGTATCATATTGCCAACTCTTAGATATACACAGACATGTATCTAGGCTGTTATTGATATTGAATGACTGTGGATCAAGTCTTGGTTGCTTTAGGATAGTAGAAGTGATGTGTCTACGAAATATTGTTGGTTTTGGTATCCTTCGTCCCTAAAGTTGCCCTGTTTCTTGTTCATGGGATAGATAGAGTGCATACATTACATATGCACGAACATACACATAATTGACTATGCGAATAAGCAACTGCGTAAGTTAAGTGATGGTTTAATCAGTGCCGCGATTGTATTCTCAGATATGCAGGTGAGATTGCAGAACGGGACAGGATATATCGAGTGTTATTTTGCGAGATCAAGTCTATGACACTTCTTACTTGAGCATTTTGTCTGTCTCTAAGCGGTTTCATGTCTCTCTAAAAGGTACGAGAATCATGTAGTTGGAGGGTCTGTCATTTGCTTCTCGTATTATGAGACTTATATATATGTATATAACATGGTGAAGTATGCTCGAGTCTTCCGTTGTGCTTTGTTTGGAATTCCAAAAGGGCATTAGCACGTCTTGTTAAGGGTCCTTTTTTGTCTATATTCAAGTTACCTGGTATGTTAATATTACCACTTAGGGATGTGTATATAAGAGCTCATTAGACTAAGTTTTAAGCAATCACCTATTGAAATTATATCTTCATGAGAAAATGGATATTATCAATATGCATGCTAAGACAAGAGAAAGTACAAAAAGTACGACAAAAACATCCTTCATTGGAACATAAATCCACATGCAGACAATATACACTATTAGAGGGGCAAGAAGAAAAAAGGCAGAGGAAGAGGCTGGTTTCAAATGTTGCTGCTACTACTACATAATATGTAGGGTGCTTAAGATAGTTATTCCTAGCTTGACCGAGATAGATAATATAGGATGATAGTGACTGGCGATGGTGCTGATACTACGATATATCCGTAACATACGGAGAGAATACAGAGCTTGATATTGAAAATATCAATTAAATAAGACTTTCAGTGTTCAATGTTGATATAAGATGGCGGCCGAGTCGGACATATAAACTGTATCTTGCGCAGTTAAATGATCAGTGATAAAAGAATTTCTTCAATTATAATGTCCGACAGGAACCCTCCATCCGGCGGCACAAAATGGCATGATGTTGGTTGCGTATATACTGGTAATGTACAAATATACAGATATAGCCTGAATATGATGAATAAATCAAGTTTCAGTGTATTCACTTATGAGTTGAAGGCAAACATGTCTAGAGTTGTTTCTCTTATTTCACAGTGGCAAAATATCGAGTTTTTGTCTAATATCTTGGCTTCAAGATTGGCTGATACTGAATTTTCAGTACCTTGTAAAACCTTTAGTGAGCAAGACTATTGGGTAGTATACAGATAGAATCTTAGCGAGGCTCTGTCTGACCAGGATCCGAGCTTTTTTTTTTTTTTTTTTACACACTTTCATAGAACGAAAAATTCCCAGCTTATCGTGTCACTTTGTAGCATATACAGTAGTACATATTACAGTACATACATGCATGTACCTATACCACTTTGACTACTTTATTAATAGACTAAAAGATAGCTAGCTCGGCACGGGCACGAGATATCGGCATTGCGAAAAAAAACACACGATATTCATGGCACAGGCCTCCTTGGCTCGATCTAGCTGGTGTACTAGTTGCTGTGTAAGTTACATATGATGCCATTAGTAGTTTACAGTCAAGACAATCTATCTAGGATTGCAGGCTGAGTGAACTGAGAGATAGTCAAGTTGTGAGTAGAAGGTAATGCATGGCTTAAAATATGTGCTGTCCCCGTCCTTCTGATGGTACTGTAGGACACTTCCGTGCGTTAAACTCATGCTTTTTGGCCGAAAACGGTTCAACAGCGTGATATAATATCTGGCACTAACCAAGTATCTGTCATATCTAGTAGTTATCTAGTACATGTAGTAATCTAGTGATACGCTTTTGTACGCCGTCTGTGCGTCCAAGCCTATTATTCCAACAAATATTCTCTTTCTAGTGCCTGCCTGTAAGGGCCCCGGAAAGTTCTTTTACTGCTATTCTCCCAGTGCTTCTCTGGTCTTATCCCTGGAACTGGCACTATAAGTTTCCTATTGTGACCTCGAAATCTTCGCCAGGAAGGATTGAATCAGGGAGGGATTTGTGTATAAACCCATGATAAAAAACGCCTGGCAACAGCAATCTTGATCGCTTTAGTAATAACACCCACCACTATATTATAGGGTGACTATATTTCTAAGTGAGGCTCGTCCATATTTGAGCAAACATAGAGGAAATATACAATCCTCGTACGGATCAAGGGAAGTGTGAGTTCGTCAAGACAACAAAAGCAACATGGTTGCCGATGATGTTCGAAATCGGGCCCCGAAGCACAAAGCAAGACAGGCCATACTGTGGATTCCGCTTGCACAAGGGAAATCAGAAGATCGAGTAGGCCTAAAATGCTCCGTCGGACAATGTCTAGGCTAAGAAACAGCCACGCAAAATAGGTATTTCTACCTCCCTTATAGAGGGGGACTCTATAGGAACATTTCGTATATAAGTACATATACATACATCCATATGTAACTATGTATGTATTGTATAATGAATATGATATAACCGGCGTATTTGTAAGACGGAACGTCCATCATGGATGTCACTAGCAATGTGTAATTGTACCTCAAACTTGATAGTTTGGATGGGGGTCACAGCCCCAAAAGCCAACTTCGGCACTTCCTGCATAGGAAAAGAATATTGCGTGCAAGCGCTAATGCTCTTGGGAGGTTTAGTTAGTTCTTTCATTTTATATTTTATTATCCTGTTAAGCCATGACTTTGCCTCTTCAAGTGGGTTGCCAAGTAGCCTCCCTTATTTTAATGTGTGAGCTTTTTTTCTTCCTTCTCAAACAACAAGCTCTGTATACATGTGTGTAGTTATATGATATTAGCACAGTAAGCTATAAGAAAGGTAATTTAGACCCGTATCAGTTGACCTGGGCGCATAAAATCCACTAAACACGGTTTCTTGGATGCTGTAGATCAATGTCGGTTTTTGGTCTGTCTGAGAACAGCCGTCTTGTTGTCTATTTTGTTATTGATCTCCAAATGAGACGGCCGAACCGCCAAACTTTGTATCTGTAGATAAGTTATCGTTACTTATTTCCCCTGAAAAAAAGAAAAAAAAACGCCAGGCGTTTACACTGTCTTTGTTGTAGCTTCGCTTTTGCTTCCAACACATCCCCCCTCCCCATTTATGATTAGGAATCTAACCCATGGAAAATGTACTCTTTTCTTCTTTAGGCGGCTAGAAAATGCTGCTTGCTAGCCCGTCAAGCCAGAACTAAAAAGCGGCTTGCCTTTTGGCTAATATCCCGACGACGTTTCTCTGCCTCCTTGTCTACGATACGCTAGCGGGAAGTTTCCTATCTTTCATATACATACATTTATATATACATATATTGTGTGTAATTGTAAGCAACGGCCAAGCGCTGTTTTTGCTTATACTATCATGAATCCGCCTATTAGAGTATGTCTGGCTAGCTGGCTATGCGATCATATTGTCATCGCTACTCACCGCCTTGGATCTTTGCTGCGGCTTCCCTGGCCTGGTTTCCTGCTTCGCACGTCATAGTGCTTGAGAAAGGAGCACTCCAACTTGGACTTTGAACCAAGCCATTATCTTCTTTTTTTGCTATGATTTACTCTGTTCTGTCTTTCTTTCGTTCCTCTCTGCTCATAAATGCAATGCAAAGGTCTTCTAGTCCTCAAGGCAGCGAGAAAAGAGGGACAGGGCTGTCTGCCGAACATGTGCCCTAGACTATGATTTTTTCTCATACGTACAATGTACATCATATGCAGGCAAGTGGTATATCTATTCGACATGCATCTTGGTCGGGCTCCAAATGCTAAAATTTCTTCTTTTCGTCATCAATGTCTGGTATCGAAGTACATATCTTTTTTTTAATTCAATTTTATTAAGGTGGAAATGGAGCTTTTAGTAGCTATGTAGCACCTCGGTATCCTAAGATACACATATCTAGATACTAGCAGGGCAGCTTCACACATTGTACATATGTAATGTATAACTGGTGGATCCAAGTAGGAGATCGTGTGCTAGGCTGTATGCAGGCCCGTCTCCGGAGCGGCTTAATCAGTCGATGCCACAAGTCTCGCCCCGTAGCATTGCTGATGGAAGAGTGGAAGAGTGGAAGAGCGAGAGACAAAGAAGGCTTCTGTTCGATCATGGAAGAAAAACGTCACACCCAAAGGGCGAAAGTTTGCTACAGTATGATCGTGAGCCGTACAGTCCACCTAGTCGAACTTTCTGCTTGTTATTCCCCCGCCCCATTGAATTCGAGAATCCGGGGTAGCGGGGTTGACGACGTGTCTCTACTGGGTAATCATACCTAGTAGAGAACGGCTATGGCCCTATCTTGGTAAGCTAGTTAGGCTTTTGTGAGCTTAATAGCCCATTCTCAAATAGTAGAGAACATTAATATACAACTCAAATTATATACACAAATATCCACAGATGTATGTATGTACATATGTATGAAAGGTGTCTGTGTACAACTATATGCATACATTTATAATAGACATAGACCCATTATATATACTGTCGTCTACATGCAGTGCATAACATGTAGAAATACATCATAAATAACCTATTAGAGACAAGTTATCGAGTCTCCCCTCCATATCTGTCTGTCTGTCCTAATCCTAAGTCCTAGTATCATTTGTCTCTCTGCTTCAAGAGCCTGAGGCTCAACCTTGACAACCCACTAACAAATTGTTGGAGATGGCATCTGTCTGTCTTCTCCATCGTCATTATCGAAACAGGCACGATTTGCTAGTTATCGTGTCTTCTTGGGCTCGACAAACTTCTCCACTTTAAAAACGCCCTGGCCGTTGCTTACTACCATAAAGATTTCAATTGTCCGTCTTCTGTTCTGGCTTGGTTATTATTTACTTTGAGTTGGAGAAGCTGTTGTCGTTCTGATAGCACTCTTCATATAGTTTTATGCAAGGGATCCGTATTGGAAAGTTGACAGTCAGAATATCTGCCCATTATATGCCGCTGGGCCAAGACCTGAAAGTCACAATAACATGAATACAACGCCAGAATCACTCTTTTTTCTCAAGTAATATTCCAACAATCCCGTGTGGCACGGCACCCAGTGGTAAGCCGAACGAAAACAAAAGAAATAGTGATGGAAAAAAAGGTAGACGGAGCTTCGCTAACACGTTGGGTTGTAGCAGCGTTGCTCTAGTGGCTACAATTGTAAGCCTAATTTCTTACTGCCAATTTCTTATTTCTTTTTCTTTTTCGGTTAGAAGAACAATGTTTTATGACTGTCAGTTCTCCCCCCAGTTTCATTGGTGACTTCTTAGTCAGGGTTTCTTTGATAACAGAACTACACATAATACTAGTGCACTTATCATATATGGAGTCGGAGAGGATCGTTGTTTTACAGATTGTGGTTGCAAGCAGCCCATTTTCGGTGTGATCTACAACACCGATAGCAGCATTAAGGCGTGATGGAGGGCCCAAGGATGTTATTAGATATTGTAACTAAATCATAGAATGCAAAGTTAGAGAGAGGTCTAGACAACCAACAACGGTTCACAGTGTTGGAGAACAGGAACAGGACAGGACAGCCAACTCGAGAAGCACGACATCCTATCTCTAGGGAACTATAACTCTGCCCGATTACGCCGTAGCGATTAGCGAGATAGCCTCAAGTCGGATACTTTCTCTTAACTTTCTAGTTGCATCATCCAGCATCTTCGTAGTTGCCCATGAACAGTGTCGTTTCCTAAACCGGTGGTCAACAGCAAAGCCCGTCCTCTCGGCAAGCAAAGAAAGAAGATGAAAAAGGAACGTTGAGCCCAACTTGCGGACATCGGTAGGTCGGATGACCATCTGTCCAGTTCTTCAACTTTCAACTATCTCGTCTCTTGTTTCTCTCGCCCAAGCGAGCCTGAACTCCTCACCAGAGCAATATCGACTGGTGGAAATCGTGCTATTGCGATGCTATACTTCTGTGACTTCTCATGTTCTTCGCCTGCCGTCTTGGGCACCGGCACGGAGGAGTTATCCCGTCTCTGTGGACTAGACAAGATGTCACCTGTTTTGTCCACGGGAAGTTGTCTATGGGAGGGGTAGCTCTATACACCTCAACCTTCGCTAGTACGTACTATGTATGTACTACTACTACTATTTTTGCTACTACCGTTAGTATAATATACAATAGCTGCCTGTACGCGACCATTCATGCTAAGACTGATGAGGTGAGCATGAACACGGCATATATACAGACAGACGACCGACGCTTTCACTGTCATGCCGGACGGGATATGCTGCATACAAAGGGAAGAAATTGCGGGGGAGAAGAAACACTTGGAGAGAACCGGAGATGAAATGAGAATCCAGATGTGTTACATTATGCTTCTACTAACTATAGGACTAACTATAGGTTCCCAGTACATATCAAATGGTTGATCAGGAATGAAACACTGGTCATCATGTGTCAGCAACTCTAACATTTCAACATCAATCTCGACGTCTATTTCGTTAGGGCCCGGGTCTCTCATGAGTAGTAACTAAAGCTTCCACAACCAAGCACTAATTTCTGGGCTTATAGTTACGTCTCTAGTGATGTTGATTACTTACTGTGGCTTTGGTTCTAGCTGCCTCTTCGATGCTCTAGTGGCACTAGGTCGGATCTCGCCTACCTCTCCAGATTTGTGGTTCAAGAAGAGCAGCCGAACTTAGAAAGTACATACTATGATTTTGAACCAGTATTTGGAGTTATTGATACATTTCATTCTATCTCTCACTTACTTGCGCCATAGAGAATACCCAACTCTAATGAAAAACGCCATGTTGAAGAATCACCGTTTTGTAGTATTGACCCCCACAACACTATCGTTACTATCTTAGCAGTCTTTCAAAAGATTTATAGCAATCGGTATGGATAGAGCCTCGGGATCTACACGGTAATAAAACTACCATAATAGCTAAAAGGCATCTCTTTCCCTCTCAACTGTAGAAAAATGTAATAATCATAAATCTATACCAAGGCGGTAATCTATAGGGTATTATATATAAACATCAAGTGTTTACCTTCAACTGCCGAAAAATGGGCAGAAAAGCGTCAATATCATGGAACAAGACTTCACCTATTTCAAAATATATAATAGGGTCTTCATGATAGTGCGTTAGTATAGCTACAGACATTCATGAAAGTGATGTTGATCTGAATATAGCAAAAGTTGATAGTGAGGTCGTGAATGACGTTGAATGAGAATCAAACATAAGATTGTAGTTCTGCTAGAAGGTATTTCTGCAAGGGTTGTTCGTTGCTCTTAGGCCCACATTTAGTACATGACTTATTACTTCAGACTTAATTATATCTACTTGAAGAATGGCAAAATTCAAGACAAAGAATAAAAAGTTAACCTCATAGGAGGTAATTAGTTCCATCTTGGCCATCAACTCCAAAATCCGAAGCTGAAATTGTGCATTACATGTACTTACAATCATGTGACAAAAGCCATATGACATAGAAGCTTTATAATAGCCATTTTTAGTTATTAGCTCATATCTTAGCTATCCTCTTCAATTCCTTATGCATAAGCATTATTTTCTGGGAAGGATGGAAAGGAACAAAAGCACTCAGCCCTTGGTACTGGTCTTTACGCTATTATTAACAGTGGTAAGAGTTCCAGCTCTTGTTTCTAGGCGGGAAAACCCTCCAGAGAAATGCACGCAAATGCGTCACACCGCAAGAATAGAACACTCTTATAGGAAAGTGTGTGAGTAGCATAGACTATATGTGCCGTCCTTCTAGGAAATACAAAGATAACACGGGAAGTCAAGGAGGGGGTGTTGTTAATCTGATTCCATAAATCAATAGTATTAGGCTGCTTTCGAGGCAGTTCCAGATACCAGCTGGCCTGTCTTGAATTCTTGACAGGATGATATCGGTTGTCTTTTAACATAAAGGATATGCAAATAGACCAGTTGAGTCTCTTGTTGGGGGTCACGTTTCTTCTCTAGCCTAGATATATTACGATGCATATTGGACACGCTTCGTAGAAATTCTTGTACGGTTAGAGAAAAAGAGGACCAGTCAGATACATAGATCTCGCTATACAAGACGGGCTGCAAAAAAGACAATTACAACCTAAAGCTAAGAAAAATAAAAAAAAACCATACATAATATTCGCCACGAGACAAAAGCTTGTTCATTTAAAAAAGTTCCCTGAAAAATAAATTAAGAAAGAGAAGGCGCCAGCCATCATCGGAGGAGGCTCGAGACTCTTGCGTAGCCTAAGCCTCATGCAAAGTAACCTAATAGGATATCATTCCTGATGTAAAGGGCTCTCCTTCTAAGCTTGAAGCGAAGTGCGCCTAGTAGTGGTGCGGGGTCAGGCATCACTCATTAATATGTATATGTATGCATGTACATATGTACACTCTTGTTGATCATTGTCCCTAGAAAGATGTGTCTACATAAATTTTATTGAAGTGCATGCTTATCAGGGTCTAGAATCGAAAATACAATGTGTGATTATCTGGAGAAGATTTGTTAAAGAATACCTTAAGGGCTATCAAATTGGAGTAAATAAGCAGCATATATTATTGCAAAATGTAAGTATATACATACATACCATAGATTGGTGCTCTTTATTGCCGCGGCCTTTGTTAAAGTTATCTAAGGATCGAGATGAGTTTTTGTTTTCTTTCAGTATCTTGAATATTCCTCCAGTTTACTGAGCCAAGTCAAACTGGGCCAAAGTCAAGCGTCTAGCAGCTCTACTTCTTGATATTTGCCATTTATTATAGTATTGTCAAAGAAATTAACTTGTAAATAAACCCGATTTGAGTACTGTAATGTATACTTTGAAACAACTGACAATAATGATTGGTTGCCTTACGAACTACTTTCTAACGACATACAGTAAAAGGAGGGTTTTCGAACATTTGAATGTTTCTGTAGCGTAGATGTTCCAAACACGATATCAGACTTAGATGCCATTAGGAAGACTATTGACGTAGTGAAATAGTGACTATCAAGGGCGTAACTGATATGAGTTCATGTACGTCTTAGTTGGTTCATCACTATGTTGTCATCTCGTCTTTAAAAGTCAAGATACTATAGAAATAGTCGTCAGTTCGCCAGGTATGGCGTAGCTAGATCAATTTCGTTGGTCACCAAAGATCGTCAGACGAACTCGAAGTCATAACACTTTTTTGGTTTATATGGTCATCAAAGAATATCCAAATCATTTCACAGTATTACATCAACATGTTCTAAGACGAGATTGTTGGTTCATATCATTATCGGAACAACTCCCTAGCAGTTAGCAGTTGTGAGTGGTTCGTAGTTGATGGCTTTTGAGGATGCAGCAAGGAAACCAAGAGGGCTCTCTATTAAACTCTACTCAAGGAAGCTCTTTTCATGATTGACTACCTAGTGTTTAGGATATCCAAACCATATCAATTAGTCCGAAAGGCCACCGGGCTCACGAGACGGAGGTCTGTCCCGGAGCCCCATTTTTACGTTACCTTATAGAATCTGCTAAACCCGATAACTCACAGGCAAAGGCATTGGCAAGATGGCCGAGTTGGTTATGGCGTCAGGTTAAGGTCGTTCCTTAACGCAAGTTTCCTGATGGAGAAATCCGCCTGGGTTCGAGTCCCAGTCTTGTCACCATTACTTTTGCTATCCTTTTTATATCGGCATCTATGTATGCTGCCGGATCCGTTTTGTTTCCGGATATTCTTCTGATTCATGCGTTACTTCCCAAGTTTTGCTCAATGTCAAGTTTCTTAATTAAGTCAACGCCACATTCTGCTTCGTCATCGCAGATTCCGCATGGCCCAAAACACCGTGAATCTTTTTCCTATCTGGTCTTGTCTTGCTGATATCCATCACAGGAAAAAGAAATTACTCAATGGCTCAAATGACTCGGCGGTAAAACCACACGAATAGGATCAATATTACAATTTCAGGTCGTCATCTTTGAGATTGCATATTCCGTTCGCTATCTGTATGTCTGTTTTTCCTTCTCATACGCAATCTTGCAAGATTTATTCGCTACGGCAAAAAAGAGCATTATTCCTACTATGATGCGGGGTCTTAATGTGATGGCGCCGAGCCGCTTCGGGGTTACCTCTTCTCCTCTCTGTCTCACTCAACTATATGCGGTAATATCGTGGACTTTGTCGTAGTGAGTGAAGACGAAATCAGGATACGGCTGATAAAGGATGGAAAGGTTAGAATATCTGATTTGGACAAGACATCAACCAAAGACATGGAGTGTCTTTAGTGACAGTATCGTACTTAGTAGAAGTGATTACATATATTGCAGGCATTATACCTATTTTATCCCTCTTACAGTTAAGTTTACTGATATAGTTATCACGCAAACAACTCGTGTTATCCAATAGCTATGCTCCGAGCTACAGAAACCACATCCTTCGTCAAACTTGGTGGATATAGCATTCTTCTGATATTTTTGTTGTGGGTTACAGGATGCTAAGTTGGCTGGTTGTTGATTCCTGTTTGGCCAACGACCATAGCGTCAACTGACTCAGTACCAGTGGGAAAGTTGTGCCTAAAACAGGATTTTCTAGTGTCGATCAATCAAAGTTAGGTCCTTCATACAACTACTCCGCTCAATTCTTCATCCTGATAATCGTTATAGCCGTTAATGGTCCACAGCTATTGCTTATCGGTGTTAGTGGTCGTCGAACTAAGATTCGCCGAGAGCCTCATGACTAGTTGTACCAACAAAAAGCTTCGTAAAAGGACAACACAATACCATTCACAATCCTACTATAATTCAACAGCGCCAATGTGGAAAGCCTCATATCTACGTCTGTGAGATAGTCCACGAGAACCAGGTCGGCCTGCAACATAATTGTACTTGTGTTTCCCTATTGTCGTCATCATGACCTTTCAGCTGCAAGTACTATCAAGTCTAGAAAGAGCCAGCAGCGGACAAGAGCAGCTCTCAGATATTCGTAGCTAACTATCGACAATGAAACTATCTATACGGCAAGGGCTTTTGGAGGGGAAACAAGGTCTAGGATCTTTACAGAGTCATGACTTTCTTACGTTTTTGTCTAATCCTAGATTATGTGTAGCATAGCATAGCATTGACCAGTGTAAGTGCTAGAAAATACGCACCATCATTATCGTGCATCGTACTTTTGATACCAAGACATGGGAATATGTAGGGTTGATGTGGAACTTTAGTTAGGGTTATGGGTGTGAAGTGGATGATGCTGTAGAATAGATTAAATATCAAGTTTGATGAAGGTTTAGAAAGTCAATGGTATCTCAACTATATGGCGATGGCCAAGCTTCGTTTTTTGATAAGTTTCAACGTATTAGTCAGCAGCAATAGCCATGCCATACATAAATAATGCATATTGGCTAGTCCCGTGACACAGTACATCGAGACATAATGTTGATCAGTGTGCAGCAACCAAGCGAAAGAAAGAAGGCAGGGAAAAGAGATCCAGCCTTGCGCAAAACAAACCTAAACCTAATATTGACTAACATCCATCTTATCCATCAATCATCACCAGACAATTTGAACTAGGCACGCCTAGGCTTATGTACAACTAGAACTTGAGAATTGCGTTATATTTTTACAATGTCTTCACCCAACGACGAGCGGCCCAAGCCTGTTCATCCTTTGTTCAACAAGGATTGGGATGCCCCTTTCGACAATGTGTCGGCATCGTTTCTGCGCCATACATCAGCCCCACGCGTCAACACCGAAGTTGATATAGCTAACTCGATACGTTCTACGTACAAAAATCAGTATGTTGCTATCGTCCCTAGCCACACTGCAGACCTTCTCCAGTTTGCCCAAAGCGGCGCCGCGACTATGTCTGCCCGGACTGTCTCTGGAGATGCACAAGTAGATGGCTTTTTTCGCACGCTATCACACCATCGCACGGTTTTCATCCCGCCTAGTCGTAGACTAGATGGCGAGGAGGGTATGCTTGCCGAAGATTTCATCTACGGCCAGTTTGACTATATCTGGAATGGAGACAAGTATATGCTTTTCATTGTAGATGGCCGTGATGGCACTGGTGCATATCCAGCACAGCGCAACTCGTATTTGGTTGCCAGCAACCAGAATGCAGCAAATGCGCTGATTCTCAGCGCGGCACAGAGTCAAAAGGCCTTACACAATGCTGTCCTAGTCTATGAGGGAGGCGACTGGACACGCAGCACCGCGCTGTGGGAGAGCGTTCAGCGCTCAAACTGGGAGAGCGTCATTATGCATGACGATATGAAGAAGGCGCTCATAGAAGACCACCAGGCCTTCTTCGATGGCCGTGAACGTTACAAGCAGCTCGGTATCCCGTGGAAACGCGGCGTCATCTACCATGGTCCGCCCGGCAATGGCAAGACTATCAGTATCAAGGCCATGATGCACATGCTGGATTCCCGCGAAGACCCCGTTCCAACGCTCTACGTTCGGAACCTGGTCACTGTAAGTCGCAAGCCCCCTGGTTCTGATAGTTTGGTTCTGATAGTTTGGCTCTGCTAATAATAGTGTAGTGGTCTGGCCCTGAGGCGGCTATCAAGGATATCTTCAGCACTGCACGTCGCTATGCGCCTTGCTATCTCATCTTCGAGGATATCGATAGCTTGATTGGAGCTTCAGTTCGCAGCTACTTCCTTAACGAAGTAGACGGCCTCAAGTCGAACGATGGCATCTTCATGGTTGCCAGCACGAACCATCTTGACCAGCTTGATCCCGGTCTATCCGTAAGTCATCCTATCGCTTATACAAGACCCCCTGCGCGGACTACAGCATACTGACAGTAACCACAGAAACGCCCGTCCCGATTTGACCGAAAGTATCTATTCCCTAACCCGGACGAGCCTCTCCGCGAGAAATATTGCGCCTTCTGGCAGCACAAGCTGGCGTCCAATGATGATGACGGCGCCGAGAAGATCCCATTCCCGGATGAGCTACGTGCCCCTATTGCCAAAATCACCCACGGCTTCAGTTTTGCGTACATGCAGGAAGTCTTTGTTGCTGCTCTGCTGTCCATTGCACGCAACAGCGAAGGGGATGGCAGTGACACCATGTCTGATATGGGCGCCTCGGAAGAGTCTGAAGAAGAGGCGGCTTTGAAGTCCGACAGCGATGACGATTGGGTTGACTTGTCGCGGGAGAGTATGAGTGCTCACAAGAAGAAGCACAAGGAGAAAGATTACCCAAACCTCAACAAATATATCCTTTGGCGTGCTATTCGCAAGCAAGTCAAGATCTTGCGCCAGAGCATGGCCAACAATGATGAAGGCGCCAGCTCTAGCTCTGAGTGAGCAGTTACATGATATGATGATGTGGAACATTTCCAATTATTGAGTATTGTTTTGATATTTATTTCTTAGTGTGCATTTCTATTCAGTTATTATCTTTTGTCGCTTCTATAGATCATTTATTTATCCAATGTCCTACTTTATAAAAATGGCATTTGTGTTTCCAACATTATGTTTTATTTATTCATTCAAGTTAAATCGTATCTTGAACCCGCCCTAGCTCACTCTCTCTGACGACCACGACGTCCTCTTGTGAAAACATCATTTTTCCAGCTTCGTAGTTCACCATCCTCCGTCTGCTCTCGAACCTTATCGGCTTCCCACTCACGAACAAGACTTCCAGGGGCATATCGGCCATTAAACAGTCCACTTCCTGGCTGATGAACACCAACTCTTGTCTCGACATCATACCGATCACGGTGTCTTCGTGCCGCCACAGCGCGAACAAGTTTCCCAGGGCTGCTCACACTAGCACCGGCAGCCCTGGCAGCTCTCAGTCGCTCACGGGCAAATACAAGCTCAGTGTTAAGATCTGCCACATTTTCGGTGATAAACTTCTCCATTTGGCGCTCGAGGGCTACCTTGAGGATCGGCTTCAGCAGCGGCTTGCCGATCATGGCTGCGAACGACATCTTACTGGAACGCAGTTTGTATGTCAGTTCGTGGGCAACGACGTTGACGCTACGCAGAGCGATGATCTGCTTGGCAGTGTTAGTCACATCGACACAAATGTCAATATCCAAACCACGGCCGGATGAAGCAAACGATACAAGGCCCGATGACTCAAACTGGGCGAGACCCTTATGTGCCCGCATCCAATATCCTGCGTTGGACGCTGCAAGGCAAACGCCACGAAGCGTGATCGCCATGGCACCAGATGCGTTGCTACGAGCCCGACGACTATAGCGGGCCGATGCTGACGACAGCTGCATGCGTAGCATGTTCTCGACAATCACGTCGTGCGGGAAGAATGACGAGTGACCGATTGGGTTCGGGCCAGGTGTCAGAACAAGATTCTCGAGAAGTATGTCAGCCTGAGGCGTCGATACCTCTAGTCGAGCAATAGGGATGTTTTGGACAGATGCTAGGAAGGCGGGTAGCGCTACTTGTAGCATGTCACGGAATAGACCGCCATCCATGTTGATACCATCACCCGGGAATATCTGCTCGACCAATTCACACGTGACATCTGCTAGTTCAGAGAGTTCTGGGTCATCTCCAATCGATCCCAATGCAATGCCAGTAGCATTCAACAGGTTTGACAGCTGATCAGCCAATTCAGGGGCTGTGTCACTATGGAGGATGTTTGTGACACGCTCGTTTGCATTGTCATCTTCGAAGACTGGGGATCCGTGAGAACGGCTCGTACAAGTCTACTGAGTCGCTCAGCGAGGCCTTCGAGGCTTCCCGAGTCTCTACTGATACGAACAACGTTGTTGAAGACCCGTTGAACGTCTTTCCAGGCAGATCGACATCCGAGACCAGAAATGAAGCTCCACAAAGCATGTGATGCACGAGAACTATCACTTGTAGGAACAGTATGAGATCCGACAGCGTCGACTGCCTCATCCAAGGCACAAGCATAGGATGTGAGATATGTCTCTAGTATAGTTGCCAGTGTATCAGCAGATATAGTATAGCTCTGCTGAGAAGTCAAGGATGCAAGGAGCTTTTGAATCCGCTGTCTGAGAGCTTTCCCTTGTGCTCCATGGGCTTTCTGCACTGCTGAACCGGCAGTTGCTTTGAGCACGTTGGAAGCGCGGTTAGTAGCAACATCTGCAGCCTGGAATGCCTTGTTCGTCCCAGCTACTATGGTAGATGAAGTTCCAGGGCGAGAAGAAGCCGGAGACTTGAGCTTGGATTTCGCTTGGCGAACAAAATGCTGGGACTGTATGTTCTCCTGGATCCTGGAGCCGGTGCTCTTCTGGTGTCGGAGATTGCTCTGGTGTAACTGTTGTTGAAGATTCTCTTGTTTCTGTTTCTGCTCCTCGGCTATAGCCTGGTACTCGTCTTGGGCACCCGGTTTCTCTTCCGGGGCAGGAACGACAGGGTGGGCGCTATCGACTGCAGCGGCAGCTCCTTGCTCTGAAGCTAGAACAGCCCGTTCTTCAGCAGCAGAAGTAGCGGATGCCTTCTGGGCTCTCTTCAGTTTTTTCCGCTGGGTCTTGGTCAACGACTGTTCCAAGGTGTTGGCTGGGCTTTCAAGTGGTTCCGTTTCCTGCGATTGCGCTTGGATTTCTTGAAGCTGAGTCTGACATCCGGGACAATCGGGGTGTTTAGAAGCTTCTTCAAGTACGTGAGTTTCGTCAAGTTGAAGATTGTTGGTTGCTTCTGATGGCTGTTGTTGTTGAACAGACTGCAAGCCTTCTCTCCTCTCTTGCATAACATGTCCGTCAGTGTCACGGCCATTGAAATGCACACTAGGATGGTCCGGGTCCATCGATGGCTGTGCATTCTGCCCTTCGAAGTCGCTTTCGCCATCTATCGCGGTACCACTTCCACCATCCATGGTAGTGTTAGATGGTCCTCCATCAAGCTCACGTAGCTCATTTTCTGCACTTTTAGCCTCTTCTTGAACAGCGGCTTTGCCATCACCCACAACTTCTCGTGCAAAAGCAGATATATCAACAATCAGGGCCCGGAACTCGCTATTACCCAATATCAGTCCGATGAGTGCCTTGGCACTAGTGCCTGTTGCCTTCGCATCTGCACGGCCCTTTGCGCCTGCTACAGTAGCAGCAGCACGACGCTTGCCTCCAGATTCAAACAAACCATCTGCCTGGCGAGAGTACCAAATGAAATCTTGGAGATAGTTGCGGCCATTCTTGGACTCCAAAGCTGTTGCGAACGAAGAGATCCAGCGGCGAGTGAGGCGTTGCACCGAACGGCCTGAGGCACTGAGTCCCTCTGAATCAGACAGAGCATCGGACTCGGCTATAGCAGAAAGATACGGTAGAATTTGGTTTGTCGAGGGGAGCTGGCCGCGTTTGAAGGCCTGGTATATGTGGAGAGAATGGAGCTTCTGAGCGTTGGATTCGCGAACATCGGAGGGGAGAGAAGACCGCGCATGGTCTGCGGAGTCAGCAATGCTGTCGGAATCGGAACTACCAAAGCACGGCATTATCGGAAGCTCTTTGCAAAGATGATAAACTATGTGTATTGTATATTTTATTGTCTGTGTGGTTTTTCTAGAAGCTATCAAAGCTATATCGAGTGGTCAAGTGTTTACAGTTGCTGTTCCCCTACTTTTATACTTGTACCTGCATCAAGTGATATCAGCAAAGCCACACAGCATCATCGCCTCTAGAGTCTAGATCAAGGCCTCGATCTATCTAAGGCAATTATCCGGATGAAGAGGCAATCCTCAAGTCATTGAGCTAATACCTACACAACCAACTGTAGTGTTTGGTCTTTTTGCTCTGGATCGAGGAGAAGGGACTGACTCAGCTGCAAACAGTAGTGTTGGAATACGACATGGGATTCCGGCTGAAGTCACAACTACATCATTGTAATTTGTAGAAGCACCATAGTTCAAATTTCATATGAAGCCAAACCGAGATAACCGTAAAGTATAAATTATTGAATGTTATGCAAAATAACGCCACGAAATGGGAATGCAATTCTACTATTTAGTATAGAGGGTCATGCGTTATGGTAGGGTTATACAAACCCTAAACATTAACATGGGTCTACTGTGGTTGCCACTAGTTGGATGCCTTACAAATGTGTGTCGATCATATTTGTGCCACTATTTATGAAGCGAAAGACCTAGATTTGATTGCAAGCTAGGATATTAGCGAAAAAGATGAAGCAGGGTAGAAAGATGGCAAGATTAATTTAGTCAGTTAACTGATGTTGGCAGAAGTACACAAGGGAAGAATCTGGAATATAGATGATCGTGATCATTGCCATGAATTGTTCGTAGGTCGGGCTTACTACCTAATTTTGCTTCGATTTTGAGTTTAATATGGCATTTATTCGGTTGTTTCTAAGCAATTTACATGTTCACTATATAATTAATATACATATGTACATATGTACTAAAGTTGTGCATAAGTTTATCCCCGGTCACATTTAGCTGCATGCACTTTGCGAATTAAAGCACTGATGTTTGTAGGGTCTGTGTGAAAGTAGCATTGATTATTACGCTAAACATTGATTTGGTATTTGGCAGTAGAAATGACTAAAAAGAAGAATGAAAAGAAAAATAAGGAAAGAAAACAAAGCCCCTTACTCCTCGTCTTTGGCCTCGCCTTGCCTTACTACTACATAGTTGTGCATGTGTATATACATATTTTAGAAGTAGACCAACATACAAAGCAAAGACACAGGGATTTGAATAGGAGAGATAGAAGCTGTCAAATATTACATTGGAGGGTAGTACATGTATATTAAGATAAAGAAGGAGCATTGGGAACGGATACCAGGTTGATTCTGGGGACGATTCTAATTGTAAGTTACAAAGAAGGTTTTGTACCTTACTTCTCTACTTTGTTCTCTACTTTATTCGTACAACTATACATGTAACTAGGCATAGGATGAATAGAAATCTTGGAACTATGACTTTGGAAGTGTGAGTGTTTGTTGGTTATGTCTCGGCTGGGCCGTTGAAAAGAAAAAAATGAAAGAATAGGCACCGTACCAAGACAAATAAAGCTAGAGAAGAATTTGACTTGGACGACCCAATGATTTGACTTGCCTGAATGACTTGACTTGACAAGCGAGACAGCCTGGTTCATCTTTCAGCTGCTTTCGCCACTCTGTTTCTGGTTCATTTCCCTCTTGCGATTCGGTTGGAGCAACGGCAACGACCGCACGTAAGAACTAATGCCACTAGTAGTGCTACAGTACCTATAAGAAGAGGCTCTAGCGTCGCATCATTGCACGGCAAAGCCCAGAAGTGTTTAGCAGCCTGCGAAGGAAGTCGAAGTACCGACTGTGCTGACCCTCTCGATAATTATCTCCTGTCACTTAATGTTTTTCTTTTGGACGGCGGAGGCTACCTTGCGTGTTCCATTCGCTGATTCAACAAGAAGATGACTCTCGAAATATCAGAATCTGATTTTGCTGTTAGTTAGAGAGTATCTAACGTTGTTAGTCGGGCTTATGACGCGCTACAGTCTGGCGTATTAGAGAATGCCGCTGAACAGACTTCAGCGTAAAATGACCCTACGGAGATATTCTATTGGGCGCTGAATTAGCGTCGGCGTGGACGAGTTGAGATAGCGTAGTAAAAAGCCTAGAGAAGAAGAGTCTAAGCTAGCTCTCTGGCACTAACACATATGCAAAATTGATATGAAGCAGAACACATACATATTAACCGGCTTTTTTCGGAATATATGCATATACAGATACTTGCCAGATACTGTCTGCGTGCTGTCTTGCCTGTCTTGTACGGATAGACAGCCCTGCCTAAACTAACTGCCGCGGAGCCTCGCATAACCAAACCAAAACATATCTGTACATATCTTGTATGTATACAGATACATACATTGTGCATTGTATTGGTATCCTGCAGTGGCACCGACCATCTAATCCGAGGGCCGAAGCTAACGTCAAAAAACAACAATACAAGCCAAGCCAAGACAAAACCAGACAGTAAGATATACAAGACAGACACGACTTTTGGTTCTGGTTCTGGCTTCTTCGCCTGTCTTCCCTTCTTCTTTTAGCCCACGGTCTCCAAGCTCCTTCTGCCTTCTGCCTTCTGCTTTCAATCTAAGTCCCTGCCCACAAACAATTCACTAACGTTCAGTTCCTCTTTCTTGCTTAAGCACCACTAAACGAACCCACTAAACAGTAAGAAGAGTTTCTTTCGGCCTTCTTTCTTTGTTTTCACTAGCTTCTGTTTCATTACCTTTTTCTTATCGCCAACAGCTGTATTTTGTTTATGTTTCTGATTTTGTTCTTATTTCTTTTCTTTCCGCCCTTTTTTTCTGTTTTGTTTGCTGGCAACTTGCAATTGACTCAATTGGGCTCAAATAACCAAGTCTAGCTTAATATTGGCTTTGAACATCTTGTTCCATCCGCCCTTGTCCGCCGCCTCCTATTTTCTTTTTCTTTCTTCTTTTTCTGCGCACTTTGAAATTGTCTTAAACTGCAGTACGGCTTATTGCTCAGCAATATCTGCACGCTTTTCTGTTTTCCTGCAGGAAAACAGCCGTTCTGTCTCATTGAGCCATACATTCATTCCTTATAGGATCTATTCGCTGCAAACCAATCCCGTCTCGACCCATACTGTATTCACCGCCAACCAGATAGACAGAGCGAGACAAAAAAAGAAAAAAAGAATTAAAAAAAGGAACTGAGAGAGAGCCAATCGCCACTAGCTCAGTAAGTAGGTAACTCGCTGCCGACAACCGCCTCTAGCCTGATAGTCATCGTCATTGCCGCTTTCTCGTCTGCACCATGGTTGGCCCACAGGCTTTTGGCTCGTCTTCTGCCTGCCATCTTTCCGTCTCTGTCCCGCCGACTTCGTCTTCTCATTCCCGCCCGTCTACTGCATTAGCCCAGCATCCGCCCAGCTCCGGCCTATCTTTCACGCGCAGCGGCTCGCGACCACGGCCTCTAACTGTGGCTTCGAACCGTCCACCTGTCTCCATGACCACCAACGGCCCGCCTGTGTCCATGGACAGTCGCCAGTCACGATCCTCAAGCATCTCGTTTCCGCAGCGTCTTCGGGCGCGGTCCTTCTCGCGCCGTCGTAGTTCTAGCACCGCTAGTCACCAACCACCGCCGCCATCGTCATAGCTGCTCGCCCTACCAATACAGTATGCCTGCTGCCAATGACGCCGCCTCTGGCAGTGTCGATGACGCTGCACCTGTCAACCTAGACAGTTCGCCTGAACAGCCTACGGTCTCAACATCGCTACCGGCTGCGAAAGCCGCCGTTTCAGCATAGCCCAGCCAGCAGCTGCCGCCCACTCGATTCGAAATGTGTTCCGCCGTGCTTCTGTGTCCGTTCGCGGTCTCATGGAGCGTAAGAATCCCGTCGAGCAGCCCAGATTGTCTACCAGTAACACGGCCGAGTCCACAGTCACCCGCCTTCCCATCCGCCCAAACACATCTGCTGCCCCGAGTACTGGTGCTTCCGCCTGGCATCGTTTGCGACAAGCCACCAGTTTCCGCCACTGCCGCCACCCGCTCGGCAGTGAAAACATATACAACTTCGACGATCCATTGCCTTCACCAGCTCTTCCCATCCCGGGCCGGCCTGGAATGGGTGAGCCGCCAATCATCCCCCGTAAGACGGGCGGTGCGGCTAAGGCATCGGTTGCAGTGCAGAATGAGTGCATTGCCCGTGGAATCGACCCGGCATCACCGGCTGGCCAACGCGTTTACAACAAGTTCTTCACTCGCATCCGCCCAACCTCGGGGACCGCCCCTTCTTCCTCTGCCGACAATGACCGTGAAAGTGGAATAGGAATCATGGTGGCATGTGATAGTGATGGTGACGAGATCTCCCTGAGAACTCCTAAAACGGTCGATTTTATCTCCACGCTGCCCGTGGAGCTTGTTATCGACATCCTCGCCTTGCTCAACCCCCGCGACCTCGATTCCGCTAGGGCAGTTTCTCATTCGTGGAGCTATGCCACTCACAACATGCACATCTGGCGCGAGACTTTCCTGCGTAACATGTCAAACACCTTTGCAACTGACGGCCCCATCAAGCCTGGAACTGGCCGCGGCATTCCGAAAATCACGCCAAATATGGATTGGGAAACCATCGCTAGAGTCAAGGACAAGTTGGATGAAAACTGGAAGAATGGCACTCCAGATATCGAGGTGTATCTCAGAGGCCATTCTGACAGTATCTACTGTTTCCAATCCGATGAGTAAGTACAACCGACCTTTCTGTTCATACGGTATGAATACTAACCATAACACTCACTATAGACACAAAATCGTCACTGGCTCACGTGATCGTACCATTCGTATCTGGAACCTTGACAACTTCAAGTGCGAGGTTGTCATTGGGCCTCCTGCTATCCTTAGCGGTCCCAATATACTATTTGACGACGTTGGCCAGCATATCCATTATGTTCAGCCTCGCCTTAACCCCTCCGAGAAGCGGACGTCGATGCCCCAGTTATTTCACTACAACATGCACCACGATGCTTCGATTTTATGCTTACAGTATGACGATGAAATTCTTGTCACCGGCTCCTCTGATGCTTCATGCATCATCTACGATGCCAAGAACATGTACCGTCCTATCCGCCGCCTACAACACCACACCTCGGCCGTACTGGATCTCACATTCGATGACAAGCACATTGTGACCTGCAGCAAGGACACTACGATCTGTGTATGGGAACGTGCCACTGGAACCATGCTCCGCCAGCTCATTGGTCACACTGGTCCTGTGAATGCTGTCCAAATGCGCGGCAATAGCATCGTTTCTTGCTCTGGTGACTCTCACGTCAAGCTTTGGAACCTAGAGACCGGCCAGTGTGTACGTGAGTTTGAAGGCCATACCAAGGGTCTCGCTTGCTCCCAATTTTCCGAGGATGGCCGCTTCGTAGCTTCTGCTGGAAATGATCAGGCCATTCGTGTCTGGGATGCTGCCACCGGCAAGTGTATTCATGAGCTTCCCGGTCACTCGGCTCTAGTCCGGTCATTGCATATTGATTCGGTGTCTGGTCGTCTAGTTAGTGGCTCCTATGATATGGATATGCGCGTATTCGATCTAGAGACAGGCGAGCTATTGCACCATTACCAGCAACGGCATCTTAGCTGGGTGCTGAGCATTCGTAATGACTATCGTCGGCTAATCAGCACTGGACAAGATCCCAAAATTCTTGTCATGGACTACGGTTACCACATAAAAGACATTGAGTTGCTCGAGTCTTGAGCATTCTTTGGCTTGTAGAACCCCCTCCCCCACCATAACCCTCATGTGAAATATCATGCCTCGTTTCCCATTTACACACTTTTTTCAAAGCCATTTCTCTTCGTGTCTACTTCTTTCTCTCATATTCCCTTACGATTAACTCTTTTCCTTTCTTCCTTCATTTCCTACTTGTCTTTATGGCTGTACATCATTACTGCCCATTTCTTATTACACAAAAGCCCGCGATCATATCATAGATTGTTCTGCTTTATATTGATCTTTTTTCACTTTCTCTTTTCTTCTTTTTTCTTCCCACTACTGAGTCATCTCAGTCATACATACAGGTTTTGTTTCGTATCCTTTATTTCATTTCTCTCTTACTCTTAAGCAAAGCATTTCTTCTTTGCATCTAGTGCTCACTGGATACAAGTTATCTTTTTTTCACTCTTTTTTTTTGTTTGGGGGGCCTTCTTTTATCTCCCTTTTTCTGCGTCATGTACTGTCAAAGATAGCGTATCCTTTTGATGGGTGTGATATCAACTCAATTTTTCTGTGTTTTGGTTATAATATTTTTTTCACACATGGTCTTAGTATGTCCATAATACATATATACACAAGGAGAAGAGTTACCGTAAAGCGTAACATCTTACTTTTTTTGAGATAAAATAGTACTCTACCGTTTTATCATTTTTGTTCTTCCGGATATCGTGAACTGATAGTGACTCTATACGTAAGTGGCCGGATTTGGCTACCGCTTTGCGGTTAGACCTATTATGCTTGCGTCACTAAATAACATAGCATGTACATATGTACACCTAAATAATATAAAAGCTGCAAACCATCATTGAATTTTTTTCTATTTGTCCTTCTCTTTTTTTCTTCCTTTTCTTCTCCAGGGGCGGGTTTTTTTGGCCTCGGCCTGTCCCTCCGGATTTTCCACTTCGTTCGAGGTCAATTTATTCAGTGTTCATTTTTCCCCTTCTAAACACGAATGTCTTTTTTCACAGATATTGCTTCTTTAATGGAGTGTTTCTTATTCGATCTTTGACGACCTTCAAGTCGTCAGTTAGTCATAGACTGTAAACAATATCAGTTTGTCAATCTATCAAGAGTTCTACATGGTTAGTTCTTTCGATGTCATTTTGTTTCACCCCTCAACATCCAAGAGGGTGATCATGATCATTCGACCATGTCTTCTTGAGTTTTTTTTACTCGGCATGTACAATTTCATGCGTTTTTTGTTTCTCCTTTTACTCTTGCTAGTATCAGGCCTTCTCCTCTTCACTAGAGATGATTACCATCGCACTATGACTATAATGGCTTCCTTCGACCCATTTACCATTGCTCAGCTTGCAAACTGTCCTTTGTTTGTGCTGTCTATATCTATATCTTATAGACATTCCTACTATGTAGGAAGTATTCCACCCCGGCGTATCAGCAGCACCGGGTGCATTTTTTTTTTCATTAAATGCGTCGTCAAGTATAGATTCTTCTACCATGGGCCTCATGTACGAAGAGTCCTAGTACCATCTTTCTCAAGTCTATATCTATTCTTCTCCGACTGATAGATATACTCTTCGAGCATGTTCGGAACGGTTTATACGGGGTTTTTTTAATTTTTACTTTCCCCTTTTTTTCCCTTTACTTTTTAGTATAGTAGAAGAAACGGAATATTCGATATATCACCAAGAGGGAGTAATCAGTTCATAGCCGACTACACCACTTGTTAATATTATCATATTTTCACCCTAAATCCGAGTAAATTTTGATGTCGTTAAGAAGAATCGTGCAGGCCCTTGAATGTTTATGCAAGTACAATTGATCAAATGTACGTGTACCCTATGTATTAGGGTTAGTATGATGGATTACGGAAATATTTCGCATCACTTGGAGGATAAAATGTTGCGAAAAATCCACATACTGATTTTACAAATTGATACATGAAATTCTGGTCTATACTCGATTCACAATCAATGATATAAATACAAGTAGTTGTCGAAAGAAATGTGAGCAGAAACTATCCAGCAGAACCCAGTAGGTTGAGAAGCAAAACTAAGTTTGCGCGAGTACCGCTAGCGAAAAAAGACTGCAACTATTAATCGCGGCACTCATAGACGGTCAAAACACTTTGGGGTATTAAGATGGTTAAGTAGTTTCGATGATAAGGAGTGCCTTAATATAGAAGATGAAGAAGAAAAGGAAAAAGACGAAAAAGTGAGTGGAGGTGCAGATTATCTAGCTTTATACTAAATTCTTTAGCCTATAGTGGGTCTCTTTGAAGGTTTTGGCCTGAGGCATGACCTACTTTATGGACCCTAAGAATGGACCCTAAACTCACATCATTTACGAAATCACTTTGGCGAATATTTATTTCACTCGCATTGCTTTTTAGGTACTGCAAATATCAGTAGCATCTTATGTAATATTATGTAGCATTATATAAAATTTCTAAATACTTTGATATATCTCTCTGAAGTTACAGTTTACTAATCTATGAAAAAAAGCATATAGTTTAGTCGATTCAAAGCCGTAACGAACTTGCTACCGTGACAACACAATTGTGGCTCTGCTGACTAACACGGCCAATTGATCGCGAAAAAAGTTCAACCTCAACAACACTATAGCGGACCGTTAGGACCGAAATAGCAGACAACAGAGTGCTTTAGATATCGGGCTGTGGCCACTCTCACGACGACAATATTAGCGACGGTTCTTGAACTTTAGTTTCACTAAGACCAGACGAAGCTATCCGAGTAAAAAAAATAGGCTATAATCTGTTTTTGTAACTTCAACGAGAGAAAGGCGATATAACAGCACCACATATCCAATGGCTTCTAGAACACCATCACAGGCTATGATGGTCATGCTGCGGAGTATGTCTATCTTCCCAGAAAACTAAAGATATACAAAGATTCTGATAATCTTGTCACACTAACCTGTGGCCGGATCAATTGCTAACAATACCGTCTACTAATAGGGACCTTAACGTCCTCTCACATGCCCCGCGCCGCCTTCACAATCCGTACATACTCAACCACCACTGAGTCCTCCCCATCGACGTCATCGGCACCGCCTCCGCCTCCTTCTACATCCAGCCTATCATCGGCCCCTAGCACGTCTCTCAGCACGCCAACGCACAAGATAAAAGCCGGCATCATTGTGACACGCGCGCCCCTCCTCACAGCCGAGCCACATCCATTCGAGAACGCCTTCTGGTTCTACCAAAAACGTCTCAACGAACGTCTATGTCTGCCGTTCAGTCAGAAATTCTACTTCAAGCCCGACACGCCTGCCCAGCTCGACTGGGCCATCAAGCTACGCGAGCGCTCAGGTGTAGTCAGTCGTGAAATCGGCTTCTACAACGGAAAGGCAGCGAGTTCCTGGAACGATGAGTTGTTGGCTGGCGATAAATTAAGTTCTTCCGAGACTTTGGTTAACACTTTACTCAAGGATGCTGAGTTGCGTGTTTCGGAAGATGCGGAGGAGATTCCAGAGGAGGATAGACAACCTGTCGAGAGCCCACAGCCCAGAGTCTCCGAAGCTGATGTGAAGAATGATGTGAAAAGACTAGACAGAGCTATGGACCGTACATTGTACCTGGTCGTGCAGCAGGAGGATGGTACTTGGTCTTTCCCCACTGTCGAGCTGGAAGAGAAGGAGAACATCCACATCGTAAGCAACTAATATCCCTATAACCAGACCTCTTCTAGACGTCTTGTACTAACCTACCCACTCTGATATAGGCTGCCCAGAGAGCTATGGATACCGCTGCTGGCGTCAACATGAATACCTGGGTCGTTGGTCGTGTCCCCGTAGCCCATGTTGTTGACCATATGACCAAGACCTTCTTCTTGAAAGCCCGCATCATGGCCGGCCAGGCCAACCTCACCGGAAACCCTCTAGGCCTGAAGGACTTCAAGTGGCTCACCCGTGAGGAGATTCAGGAGACGTTCAACCTTGATTACTTCAAGGGTGTCCGCAACATGATGGCTGATAGATAAAAAAAAGAAGGTAAAGAATGTATGATTTCGTTTTTGTAGGAGTATACGACCTTGGGGGAGGAGAGAGTGATGTCTTTACAGGCTGCTTCATGAAGAAAATCAGCCTGATATAGCGTGTATTATATGTGTAGAATTGTAACATTGTATAAAAAACTATGCACCAAAACTATACCCGCTTTAGTGATCCCCCCATGTGTTAGCCATTCACCACTATCTAGATAGAGATATCTTTTCTTCGGGCAGTATATATGACGACGATGGCTATATCTCCTGTGCGCCATCTATGATTTCAACCCAACTACGGATTCCGTTTAGATTAGGCGCGTCCCAGCGCCCTAACTCCGTTTTACTGTAATACGAAATCAATTTCATCGCAACACAAGCCGTCATATAACCTGTATATCACCAAGTCAGTATGTTGTTATATATACATCACTTCTGATTCGTATTTTGTGAAACATACTTGTTAATAACATGAAAATGTAACGTGATATTTGTACGAATCGCACCAGTATCACATGAGAAGGTTACACTAAAAAGGCAACACAAGAGACCACGAATGAGTTATTTATGAATTCTTTATATTATATATAACATCTTACTAGATGTAATTACTAGCATGATGAGAAAGAGGCTTATCAATTGTTTATAGTTTGGTGGGCTTAGGTGGGCGTCCAAACTTCTGATGGGACGCAGTGAAAGTATTAGTCATGACGGCTATCTGAGTGCTGATATCCATAGCTAGAGCGAACGAGGCGATAAGACCAGCTAGACGATGCTTCGCGTTGGAGTTATCACAGCCCATAATCTTTAAAGCGTCTTTCTGGGTGGGATAAACCACACCACCTCCAACAACGCCTAGAGACAGACTGGCGAAGTAGCAGGTGAGGTGAATATCCTTAGTAACTTTATCGTAGTCGAATGTGATCTGGCACCACGAAGACTCGGGCAAGGCGCCGATATCCTGTCCAGCTGCCGTATAAACAGCAGCCATCAGGTTAGCTACATTAGCATTAAGGCCATTCGCACCCATACGGATAGAAGCTGCTGTGGTGGTAAGGTATACCTGGAAAAGATCCTCAGTCGAGGCTCTAAAGATACTACGGCATGCCTCGTCCGTGATCTTCCCCCAAGCCATTACCCGAACACCTCGTGGATCTTTCCATACATTTCTAGAAACCAGTTTATCGCTCGACATGAGGCCCTCGACAATGTGGTGCTTAATAGGCACTTGGGACTTCATTTCCTCCACAAGCCAATCTATGGCCGCCTGAGATGCAATAGTGACCATGTTTTGGCCGGAAGCTCCGGCCGAGTTATACTTGCAAATTATATGTACCTTGGTGCCAACAATATTAAGGGTCTCACTGACGAACTTTAGGTGGTTGCTGGTCCCTTCGGCACGGCGGATGAACTCGGAGCGGTAATAAGGCCATAACTTGGTGAACTTGACGGCATCGTCGACGTTATGGAAGAAGAATGCTGGAGAACGCATGACGCCCTCATCGAGAATCTCGAACTTGAGTCCGCCGGAGGCATTCAGAGCTTTGGCGCCGCGGCAGGTTGATGCTACCAGAGTTCCCTCGGTGGTGGCCATGGGGACAAAGCAGGGTCCATTGGTGCCGGGTCCAATGATGTTGAGAGGACCGGCAACACCCAGGGGAATTTTGACAAAGCCGATGCAGTTTTCAATGCGGGCATTTTTGATTTCCTCTTCAGGGAAGTTAGTGGCGTTAGTCAGAGCTAACTCCTTGACGTGTTTGCGAACAGCAGCCATGGAGAGTAAGGGTTATGAATAAAATAGTTCAAAGAGTATGATATGAATAGTAGAGCAGTTGACTCGAGTTGTTCTCAATTCAAAACCTATCATTCTATCGGATGTCAAGACTCTTTATATACATGTTTAATTGCCTGTATAGATACTGCTTCTACATATCTATACGTACGTTGTACACAGACACATAGTGTACAGATATCGCTTAATACTTGGTGATTTGAGAAACAGCCTCATCAACGGCCGTAGTTCCGTTTCGGTGCACATACATATACAGATGTATGTATGATACCCTTGTTGTCTTCACCAATAATCCTACGGCCTGCAGTTTTCTGTTTCTTTCATTACATTCTTGCATAAATGGTGTAGTTTTCCTTGATATTTCCTGCATCATGATTAAGATGGGACCTTTAGGTGGTGTAGATAGTGAGTCTTTTTTATTCTCGGGACGGCCTATTATGACCTTAAACTTGATAGAGACAGGATTTGACAACCATGTCTCGCATAATAGCACCCTGGGTGATGAAAGTCGATAGTTTAGCGCTGTATAAGTGGTAGGAATCCATATTTGACTATCGGTTGCTTGGGGCTGATCCTGATAGTGGATGTTGCTTAGATTCTGACAAACAAATATCAGTGATCTCTTGGAATGTCAAACACTGTTATATAAAGCAGTAGAGACTGTATTAGTTATCGATCAATCACTTGATGAGAAACAGCCGTGGCTAGGTGTAGATCCAAGGCCTTGTATCCATCATTATGATTTCGACTCCAACTACTGCTATCACTCATAGACCGAGAACACTGGAGCGGCTTGGGTTTAATTCTGAGTTCAATACTTTACATTTACCTACTGTTATCTTATGGCAAGATAACGATATGTCACGGACCGAAGTCATATTTCGAGTATCTTCTAAAACGTCAAGGCCGAAGCTGTCATCATCAATACAAACTGTCAATGACTGAGACACGACCTATGCATATACAGATAAACTCTGTTGTTGAAAGGAATAGTCCCAGGTGTGTTCCTATCAGATCATCATGCACTAGCGGGGAGTCGTCGCAGGGGGTCACATGGATTCCACCACGTATGTACAAATATACTTGACTTGACTAATTTAATATATGTATACATTCAGATCTACATATATGTAGCATCTTGCTGTCCAGTAGGAGCTTCATTCGGCTACCTTCGTGAACAACTATTACAACTATTATAACTAAACAAGTTAGCGCAGCAACGAAACTTGTTTTACTATGCCATCAGTCATCAGGTTGTGGTCCTTCAGGCTGTGTTTACGAAAAGAAACGCCCGGCTCGGCTACTGGCATGCGAAAGTACGAGGATCAATGTTATTGTTGCTCACTTACGGCTTAGACGTTAAAAATGGCAGCAATGAAGAGTGGCCTGTTTTGTTGACAGCCCGTCGTATGCAGCATCATGCGCAGTAGCATCCCAAAATTGGTTATATGGAAGTTCCATGACAAGTTTCATCTTTTCCGTCCCGAGTTCTCGATGTATCGCCATAAGTCCGTGGTCGGTGAACAGTCCATTGATATGCCGTGTCATGAACTTGGTATCAAGAATACGGGGGGGCAGTTCATGGAATGCGACACAAGCAAGGTCAAGACGTTTTGGTAGCTCACGGTCTGATATAAAAACGCAAGATCCCATATGATATTGTGACCAACAAAATAGGGTAAGTTACACTCTAGTTTGTGTGCTTCAGTCAGCTTAGAATAGCTATCGCATACTTGCTGTAAAGCCTCGGCTGACTCTTCTTCGGCTTCTTTGGTAAAAACTGGTGCGGTGTCTGTTTTGCCATGTTTCTTTCCTTCCCTCTTCGGATCGATATGTTCGCCGATGTTCGGGCATCCTGGTAGGGCATCGATGACAATGCGCAAACATCTCAAGAATACTTTTTATATCATCGAAAGAAATCAAAGCTACAAATTTCGGTACGAAGTTACAGACTATAGAAGAAAAATGTACAATATTCATTTCAGAATTTGATATCAACCGTAAGAGCAATATAGAAACACGAAAAAAAAAAAAGAAAAAAAAAGGCAGCGATGAGCAAGTTGTCATCAGCAAAATAAGGAAAACTAAAACATGTAGAAAGAAGAGAGGGAATATGTTGAAAGAGAGAAATTTTGACAGATCAAGTAGTAACATAACAAAAAAGGATAAACATATTTCCCAGCCAGCATAACGAAATTAATAAACAACAATAAAAAGCCTAACTCCGGTTCCTACTAGCAAAACATCGGTCTTCATCTACCTTGGCATCTTTTTACCAGGAATCTCCACGACATCTTGATATGGATGGACTTAGATACTATACGGACTATGACTTCTGGCCCTCGACGAAGCTTAGAGCCTCCTCGGTACTCACACAGTCAATACCACTGGTCTTGGTGCGGAACGTAACACCATATGCCTTGTCAGCAGTGTGAACGATTTCAGGGCGGAAAGTAGTGCAAATGAACTGAGTTCCGGCATCGCGCGAGATGCTCTGGAGCAAAGCAGCAACGGCAGTACGATATTGAGCATCAAGATTAGCATCAACCTCGTCGAAGATAACCATAGGCGAACTTTCTGTTTGTTGAAGAGCGAAGATCAGGCACAAAGCACACAAACCTGAGATTAGAAAGTTAGTACAAGAAAAGGATGTAGATAATGGTGACTTGGATATAGACTTACTCTTCTGTCCACCACTGAGTTGCTGGATACGCTGCTGCTCATCGAACTGTTTCGAATTGAACGAGACACTGATACCGACACCAGTGTAGTTTTCGACCTGTCCGCGCTGCTCTGGGTCCGACTCCTCGGCATCTTCCTTGCGGCGATCTGCGCGGCGTTGGATGACAAGACGGCCGTGACCAGCAGGTACCAGTTCTCGAAGATAGTGGCAAACTCCTTGGACACCTGTTTGAATGTACGTTCGATGGCTTCGTCTTTCCGTTGATCCAAATGGGCGACAAGCTCCTCGATCGAATCCTGAGACGCCTCGAGCTCCTTGCGACGCTTCATAAGCTGGTCTTGCTGCTGAGTAAAAGCATTGTACTGCTCGAAAGCCTTCTTGTTGACATGCTTGTACTTTTTTAGTGCTTCGTTCACACGCTTGAGACGAGATGTGATCTAGTTGGTTGTGTTAGCTGACTTCACTATGTATTGTTTCGTATATGCTGGATATACATACCGTCTTGGTCTCCATCGACTCATACTTTTCAAACGCTTCCTCTGGCAATACACCGAGATCGCGGATGTTCTTAGCACAGTCAGACAGTTGCTGAGTAAGCATGGCCTTGCGATGCAGACTCTTATCGATCTTTTTCTGTTGTCTTTCGAGCTGTGCGGCAATCTCTTGTTGTGCCCGCTCCAGTTCCGCCTTCTGTTGATGAAGTTCTGCCACCTTGGCCTGGAGATCATCTAGTTGTCTGATAGTAGACTGGAGGATTTGCTCAGTAGTAGCGGACTGCTTCTGCAATTTCCTGAGCTCACGTTGGGCTTCTTGAATAGAGCCACCAGCGCCAGAAGCAGATGCACCCTCGAATGCGAGACTAGTCAGCTGGTCAAGTGTTGGCTGTAGCTTATGACGCAGATCAATCTCAAGTGCCTGTTTACGCGATTCTAGTTCGCGACGTCTAGCGCTGAGTTCATTCCAGTCTCTTTGCATTTGGACCATATCCTCGTCTAGTTTCTGTAGTAGATTCTCTTCTTCGGTCGTCAGTGCCTTCTTGAACTCAGCCGCCAGTTCAGCTTGATGAGCCTCGAGGTTGCCCATGAACTCCTGAAGATTACGGTCCATACGGTTGCGACGTCGGATAGCCTCGTCCAGCTGGTTACGCTGGACTTCGATCTGATTGACGTGTGATGAAAGATTGTTTCTAAGAGGTTCAAGGCCACGGTCCATTTGATTCAAGTCTTGCTCCGCTTTGCGCAGTTCACCCATTGCTTGGGAAATTTCTTGGTCCAGCGCCTCAACCTTATGACGGGTCTCATCAGACTGTTGTAACAGACGCTCATACTCGCCCCGCCATTTGCTCACAGACTTCACTGTATCTAAGCGGGACTTCCTAGGATCGACATAACCACCAGTCATAGCACCACGTTTGCTCGTAGTATCACCATCCATAGTAATACCATCTACGTGGTGGCTACGGGCATATTGGCCAGCAACATTGAGGTTGGGGCATAGGATAGTCCGCCCAAAGACTTGCTGGAAAGCCTTCTCATACTTCGGGTCGTAGTTGATTTTGCTCAAGATAGGAATGGCATCATCGGCCCGAGGCATGTCGATTCTTCTAGGCTTCAGGCGGTCCAATGGCATGAATGTCACACGGCCACCCTTTTGGCTTTGTAGAGTGCTCATTATTGAGTGGCAGTCTCAGAACTATCGACGACATAATGGAACAGACTAGCACCAGCCACCTGCTCTACTGGTAGTCTGTAAGCGTCGGGCACATCTAGAAGCTCAGCGAGAGTTCCATAGGCACCAGGAATATCTTGATCAAGCTTCATGCGGCGGATAGTGGCCAGACCACGGGCCGTAGCACTATCCATAGATTGAGACAACTCCCGCTCCGAGTTCTCCCGCTCATTTCGCGCATCAGACAAGATAGACTCTAGCTTGTCATCTTCTCTGCGCAGAGAACGCCGGGTGTCTTCAAGCTTGTCGAGGGCATCACGAGCGAGAGCAAGGTTCTCAACCTTGGAACTACGCTCGTTACCCCATCCGTTCAAAGTCTCACGCAGCTCGGAAACAGCAACTTCCAGTTGGGTGATACCAGTTGTGATACGTTGAACTTCTTCGTCTGCCTCTGCTCGGTGGGTATTCTGGCTATTGATGTTCTGTGTCAAGTCTTGGATTTCCTTCCGCAGCCAGTTGTCACGCTCGTTCTTGTTGCGGAACTGAGAGCTACGAGACTGCTTGGTGAGCAGTCGAGACCTTACCACGTCTGCGGCATCAAGGTTTTTGCGTGTTTCCTCCTCTGCAGATTTACGGCGATTGTACTCTGGAATGATAGATGCTAGTTCCTTCTCTTTGATGCTGATCTCGTGTTTTATAGAAGCAAGTTGTTGTTCTTGGTGTTTGCGAGTCTGTTGTTCAACAGATTGACTGTCGGTTAGAGCCTTGGCAGTGAGCTCTGCCTTTGCCAATGCCTTGGCGGTATCACGGCGGTCTTCTTCGAATTGTCGCTTGTCGATTTTCAGAAGGTCGATTTCACGGGTAAGGCGGTGGATCTCAGTCTCCATCTTGTTGATGGCCTTTTCTCCTTGAACGAAGCTAGAACGGCACTCTTCAGTACTATCCTTGCTCTGGTCTCTGAGTTGTTCGATTTGATCCAAAGCCTCCTGGAGTTCGGCCTGTTCACTATGGAAAAAGGCATACTCGAGACATCTACGTTCACGGTCCTTGTCTTGGAAGCCACGAAGCTCCTCTTTTTCTTCCTCTAGCTCCTTCAGACGCTCGTCGATGTACTTGAGCAGCTCGTCAATTTTCTCACGCTTGTTGTTTGTGTCGTGCATGATTTTGAGTGATTCTGTACGGCGTGCCTCGTAAACTTGTGTACCGGCAACCTCCTTGAGGAGATTCAAACGATCCGACTCCTTCATGCTAGTGAGTGCTGTGACTCGACCCTGGGGGACAATGTAGTATGGGTTTGATCGCGAGAAACCAGCGGCTTCCAGGAGGTTAGTGACATCGGACTTTGTGACGACCTTGCGGTCAACCGAGTATTCGTCCTTTTTGAGACCGATAGTGCGGCGGAGAACAACTTCCGGGTGGCCGGTCGGGAAACGGTCATCTGAGTTGTCGAATATGATTTCGACATAGGCAGACATGACAGCAGCACCAGAACCCTCATGGAGAAGGGCTTGGCGCTCTTCGCGGCTCATTTGGGTGTAGGCATCGCTGAGCACAAATCGAATAGCAGCAAAGAAGTTACTTTTTCCCGCACCATTACGGCCGACAATGACGTTTGTACCGGGCGAAAAGGGCTCGATGACAATTTGCTCCTTGTAACTATGGGGAGATAATCTGGTTAGCAAGTACAATGCGCCGTGCGCAATTGGGGTAGGAGGATGATATATTCAAACACACCTTTTGAAGCCTTGGATGATGATTTGCTTGATATACATGGTGAGCTATTGTGTAGACGAAAGACGCCTCACTTCGCCAACAATCTGAGGAAATCGATGTCGTCACCTAGGGTGTATGCGCAAAGAAGTTTGGCGGGCGTCGGGATCGCAAGTTGGAAATGAATCGCAGCCGAATATTATGATTGTTGGCCGTCGTGTCACTGTCCTGCGTTTAGCTCCAATTGTAGTTGTCGTGACCGATTAAGCTGGCTCCTGTTGATATTATTGCAGTGCTGATATTATTGCTGGTGGTGCCTGGATAGGCGTGGAGGGTATCAATCTTGCTTTACAGGGCAGGCTAGGCTAAACATGGCATGTTTTGGTTGCTCTGTTGGTGAGCTTTTGCGACCTTCAGCCTTCCGCTCCTTCCCAAATGCATAGCGCACTAAAAACGCGTCAAGGCTGCCAGAGTTCGCGTTACGTTTGGCGCGACCAAACAAGATCAGTCAGCATATATTTGCAAATATGTACATATGTATGTACATAGTTTCATTTCAAAAAAAAATATTTGTTTACTCTTTAACATCTACCGGCTAATATTTTCGCGCTTTATGCCAAATACGACTTTTACGCTTCTTTTGACTCGGCCTTTTTTTTATAATCAATTAGCTACTTGTCCACTTGAATCACCAATATCACACGACACTGGATTAAATTCAATAGTCGTCTCTTGATATAACCCTGAATATATTAATTAGGGTTAGGGTTTATGTGAGACTATGTAACAGCCAATATGGTCAACTTAAGCATCGTGAGGGGCGGTGGCGCAGTTGGGAGCGCGTTAGACTGAAGCTACAAACTTCGGCCATCTCAATACGAGAGTTATCTAAAGGTCACCGGTTCGATCCCGGTTCACCCCATCATTCAATTTTTGTCGATTTTGTTCGTGATATCACGAAGTCGAGACAAATGATTTCTGTTTTTGGTGGTAAGTGTCATACTTTTTTTTTCGCGTATGCATTGTATATGCATGCGCATTGACTACAAACTTGGATAGATACATAATACAAGCCCCTAGTCTGATTCATTCTCCCTGTTTTCCAAACCATCTTGGTTAAGTTGGTCTTCACTCCATGAAAAGAACATGATACCCAATGCTTAAAATCGACATAAGCCACAGTTTTGATTCATCGCATCATAGCAATAGTGACATCCCTTGAGAAACTCATTTTTAAATCTCACTTTATTTATAGATAAACATGTATTAGTCTTCATTTGTTTGCCTGCCATAGATTCGCTTTTGGCACCATCTGAGCTTGGCTCACCTGTTTGGGGATATTTTCTCTTTCATTGACGGAACAGTTTACGGAAAGGGATGTCTTATGTACATGCATATGGATACTAACCGTATTAACTCTATACAATAATGTGGTCATTTATCTTGTTCTGCGTTCGAGTTATAGTTATCCATAATCGAATTGCTTTGACGTGAGATACCAAGTTCAGCCAAATATCCGTAACCCTACCGCACAAAGAGATAGACGTCTTGGTATTTGATGTCTTTCTTCATTATTAGACCCCCTTGGTCAAACAGCAAAATGAGGACTCCTAGAAGTAGCAGGGAAACATGAACATCGCTTAAGTCAGCGAGCCATCAAACACGAGGCGATCGTTCCATGATAAGAGAAATACTACATAATTAGTGTATACCTGTATTCCATGACATAAAGGTCGAGACATGTTGGCTACTTTGTCTTCTTTGTTTAAATATATCTGTATGTATGTGGATCAGGGTCGATATTTAACGCCTTGAAAAGCCATGAAACCTGGGCAAAATTTAAATTGTAATGCTACCCGCTGTTATATCTATGTTTCAATAGTATGGGAATTAGAAAAGATCGTATGAAGCCTAGGCATATGATAAAAATGCCTTTATGATGGTGCAAGATATAAGAGACTGATGGCGGTGGTTGATACAGAGCGAATTTTAACTTGCAAAGAAGTGCCGAAGGAAGTGGCCCAAGAAATCTAGGTAGCGTGTGATCGGACGTGAGATGACGGGGGCTGGGAGGAGAAAAAAGGACGTGAACCTGGTAGTAGAAGAAAAAAGTGCGCAGAGATTCAAGGATAGGTTGTAGTTGGGATTATCTTTTGGACCTCGTTAGAACAACTGTCGGGCATAAGTTGCAGGCTTCGAACGTGGGATATAATAATGATTATTAAATGGCCTAAACTCGCCATTATGAAGATGACGGCTAGAGCGTGATTCTATGATGATACATTGTACGTCACGTACAATAGAGCAATATATAATCTCGGCGAATAATAGAGCAAATGCTCTGACAGTGTTCCATTGGAGAGTATCCGATCGGATAGTTGTTACCGAAAAAAAA
>RHDR01000228.1:0-42664 GCA_009806295.1 Davidsoniella neocaledoniae
TCCTTCCTGTTCTATTCCTTTCATTTATCAATATAAGATTCTTGATATCCATTTGTTCTATCTGTCTTTGTCTCTCTTCCGGCTGTAGGAATATCAAAAATCAAACTATGCTATGAAAAAAACATATGTATCCTTTCCATTGTGTCTGTTTTTCCCTTGTACTCAAGCCTAACTTTGTTCACTATCTCGTTTTGCTTGTCATCATATTGTGTTACTCCTTTTCTTTACTGTAACTTAGCATCTTGTTTCCCCTACTCTGATACGATATGATATAGTATGTGGTCTACTTTCAAAGCGAAAAATGTTTAAACATTATCACTAAATTATTAACATCACAATTATGGCCTTCAGTTATTTTTCATTGTCAGTTGAATGGTATTATATTTTTAATACAAAAGTTTCAGGCCGTGTTAAAGCTTAGCCCTTTCTGATCCAGTCGTAACCAGATTGATTTTCATGTATAAGAAGAAAAGTATTTTTTTAGGGATATGCCAGATAAATGATCAAGAGAGAAGATATGAAAATAGACAAAGAAACAAACCAAAGGAACAGAAAGAAACAAAACTGACATGAAGTCATGGTGGTGATATCTGCCGCTGGTAATCAACCGACGTATCTAGCCTGTCAGATCAAATATACATTTTTTCCGTTTCATTCTTGGAGTTTCCGTTTATATATCTCATATATATCAGCTCATGTTCTCCATCGTGCAATTGTGTTGCGTATATTGTTAGTATTGTTGTTGAAAAACAGTTTTAACCCCCTTTTAAAAAGAAAAATCAAACTAAAACCCATCTGTTGTATGTTGAAATAAAGAAAGCAAGTTCCATGCCATTTATTGCAATAAACCATAAAAGAAAAAAAAGAAAAAGAAGAGAAAACAACGTTCGAAATCATATAAGAACACAAGGATTTTTGATATTTAAGCAATGGTGTACCAGCATCTTGGCAAAGAAACGATATAATGACGACCAGTGACTAGCTGGTTTTTGTTTTGTTTTTATTTCTTTTCTTTGGCTTAGATACCAGCGTCCATGCGCCAGCCCTCAACAGGAAGAGGGAAAGCGCTGGTCCAAGTAGCAATCTCAGCCTTCAGCTCGTTGATGCGGGCAACCTCACCCGAGGCAACCTTGGCCTTGAAGTCCTTGAGCTTGTTGGCCTCCTTGGGCAGGGCAGCCTGGGTGTCCTTGCAGACCTTGATGGCAGCATCAATGTACTCGGCAACACGCTCGAAGTCAGCAACTCCGAAGCCACGAGAAGTCATGGCGGGGGTACCAATGCGGATACCGCAGGGAGTCAGGGCCGACTTGTCGCCGGGGATGGAGTTCTTGTTGCAAGCAATGTTAATCTGCTCCAGAACAGCCTCGACACGGGCACCGTCCAGCGAGTGCTGTCGCAGGTCAACCAGGACCATGTGCGAGTCGGTACCATCAGAGACCAGCTTGTGGCCAAGAACCTTGAACTTGTTCTCCAGAGCCTTGGCGTTGTCAACAACCTGCTGCTGGTACTCCTTGAACTCGGGGGTGGAAGCCTGCTTCAGGGCAACAGTGAGGGCAGTGATGGTGTGGTTGTGGGGGACCACCCTGGTGGCCGGGGAAAACGGAGAAGTTGATGGCGTTCTCCAGGTCGTACAGAGTCTCCTTGCCCTTGGCATCGACGGAGCGGACACCCTTGCGGAAGAAGATCATGGCACCACGAGGGCCACGCAGAGACTTGTGGGTGGTGGTGGTGACAATGTCAGCGTACTCGAAAGGCGAGGGGATGACACCGGCGGCAATGAGACCAGAGATGTGGGCCATGTCGACCATCAGGTAGGCACCAACGGAGTCGGCGATCTCGCGCATGCGCTTGTAGTCGATCAGGCGGCAGTAGGCCGAGGTACCGGCAACGAGGACCTTGGGGCGGAACAGGATGGCGTTCTTAGCCAGGGTGTCGTAGTCAATGATGCCGGTCTCCAGGTCGACACGGTAGGGCATGGTCTCGAAGTAGGTAGAGACAGCAGAGATCCTATAACGGAGAGAGCGGTTAGTCGGCCGTGACTGAAAGTTGGCGAGTAGGTGCAAATCATAGAGGCCACACTTACTTGCGCTGGGGAGTCTGGTAGCCGTGAGACAGATGGCCACCGTGGGGCAGATCCAGACCCATCAGACGGCCGTGGACGGGCATGATGGACTGGTAAACCTGCAGGTTGGCGGGCGAACCAGACAGGCACTGGACGTTGACACCCCACTTCTCGGAGTCGACGTGGAAGGCGGCCAGAGCACGCTTCTGGCACAGAAGCTCGATCTGGTCAATGTGCTGGTTGCCGCCGTAGTAGCGGGCACCGGGGTAACCCTCGGAGTACTTGTTGGACATGGGCGAACCAAGAGCGTCGAAAACGGCGCGGGAAGTGACGTTCTCGGAGGCAATCAGGATGATGGACTCGCGCTGGCGCTGGATCTCGTCCTTCTATAGAGTGGGCAAGGAGAGCCGGGTTAGCAGGTGTTTGAATAGTCATGACGACGGACAGGGCGGCAGGTAGACCGGGCTCTGGACGGCGGAGAGAGTCAACGGGTAGAGACAAACCATGATGGAGGCGACCTCGGGATCAGTCTCGAGAAGAGACTTCTCGAGCATGTCCTTGTGGCCAGTCGACAGGGCGTAGGAAGACATTGTGATGGATGGATATCTGAAGAATAGTATAAAACAGGTGGGATAGTGCAGTCAATGCCAAAATCTACGAAGCAAAAGGAAAGGAAAGGAGAGGAAAAATGCCAGTGGGGGAGGCGGCGCCGGATTTATATGAGCTTCTACAACTACTACTGAGTATGTACCAAACAATAACTAAGAACGAATACCAAGACTTTCTATAGGCGGTCCGAGTCAGAATCAAAACAAGCGGCCTTTTCAACGGCGGGGTCAAAACTTTTTTTTTCTTATTTTTTTCCCATTCCTTCAGTTACAGGCACGAAATCGCTGTATTTTGCCTGCTTCGGCGGGGTCATCGGAGCCAAAAATGAGTCTTAAGCCTATTTAATATTTTATTAGCCCACCGTTTACAGTACAGGTGTATTTACATGTTCTGATACCCTTTTTTCCTCCAGTTGGCTGCAGAGCTGCAAGCTTGCTTAATCCTGCCGCTTTCATTCCTGCGCGGCATATATCTGTATATACATACATACACATATATTATGTTATGGAGTACTATGTGACCTTACTTGTATAAAATAACCCCATAGGTCGGCTCAGGCTGCCCTAGAGAGACTCGATTATGGGATCTGCATAAAGAACGAACGCCCATTGCGCTGCTGTCCGTAATCTTCAAACTGACCGCTTGCGTCTGTGCATGGCTCTCCATCGGCTCTCTCTCTGTCTTTCTCTTCTCCATGAACTCTTTGACGCTCAAGTCTAGACCACCAGCCTTTTGTCTTGATACCAGCATCGCATCATCGCCCACCTGACGAACCTCCCCACGCTTTTCTTCTCTTCTTCACTGGCTGACTCACCCCAGTCCCCCGCGGGCTTGTGGTCATCAAAAGTCAGATTCAAACCTACTAGTCTAGTCTGATACAAAGTCCCAGTTTAGCCCGCTTTAGCTTACTTTAATGGCCAAATCCAGGTCATCGGTTCCGCGGCCATTGGCTGCCTTGCCCCATCTTCAATCCACCCGTTTGACCACCCGTTTGTCTAGCGTAAAGCGCGTCAATGGATCGCTGGTTTCTTGAGATCCAGTCATCAACTTTGCCGTGTTGTTCCGGTTTCGTGAATGTGAGTGTATGTAAGGTTTTCACATCGTGATTTTCATAACCAAAAGACATCGATGCCAAAAAGATCATCAGTGCTGGTGCTGGTGTTGGCCTGTAGTGTGTCTGGTCACGTGATTATTGTTATAGTGGCATTTTTCACTGGCGCCGCCGCATCAGGTACATCCAACCTAGGGATTAGCAATAAGTTGCTGATAAGCACATCCAACCTCACAACAGTCAGCCACCCAGCTACTTTAATTGCATGGAACAGAACATTCACCCGAAATAGGTTCGCTATAATTCAGGAATGCTCACTTGGTTGCTTTTGCTTATCAAGCACTTCGACACTTCCTTTATACCAAGTCTCAGTATAAAAGTCTCAATAGAATATCGATGGAATAAGCCCGCTGGTGGCTAGGCTCAAACGAGGCTGCCGCTACACGTGAACATGCATCCAACCTCCAATCGAGCGCATCCCACACAGCACAGCAATCTCTCATCTCTCACCGAGTTGCATGGACGAGCTGCATGGATTGTGCCGTGTATTAGGCATTGCCAAGCACGCAAGCATTGTTTCCCGTCAAACTAAAGCTGCGGTCACTTGAGTAGATAAACAATTGAATGTACTCAACATGAAACTTCAGCACTATTATATGTATTGATACCATACTTTATTACAAGTTCGACTAGTTGGAGCTCGGACTCCCCAAACCCTTCTGCTACTACTACTACCGAATCCCAGCGTAACCTTATAATGCTACCAATACTGTGTGTGAAGCGTCGTGACTGATAGAATTGATGCAGGTCAAGTACCTTTATATACAAATCATAACCTAAGAAACCACAACTATCAATTGGATTCAACTTGGCAAATATTCCACGTCTCTTTGCAATGCAAGGGTTAATTAAGGGCTCGCACAATTCGGGTTGCAAACAGCGTCATGCGGCCAGCCAAGACCCAACGATGCCCTGACAAGCACACTAGCCATCAACTATCAACCATAAAACTCACTGGCCACACTAGAAGGCTTCCTAAGCAGGAAAGAGAGCCATTTAAGTTGCAGACGGCGTTTCATGCACGCGCTCCTTTCCTTCTGTTTTGTCGCTGTGATAATAACCAGAGGCCATCGTAGTACCATATTTCTGAGTATTATTGGCTTGTTTCGAGTTACTGTCGTATATTTGATGATATTGAACTCAACCGGCTTCTGCTTTGATTATAGAAAAACAGGTGCAAAATCTATGTATACAATATGTAATCAAGTAGCCTGCCTATTGTGTCTCAAGCCCCCCCGTATTGAACTAGGGATGGGGGAGCCCTCGCCGTTTTGGAGGTATCTTGTACAGCAAGTAAAATAAAAATGGGGTTGGCATATATCATGTGCGGTTCAGTGGCAAGCTAAAACAATCCAGCCAAGCTCAGCTTGCTTGTGAATGAAGAGGTAGATTGTGAAATTCATACATATGTATCTGTGTACGTATACGTATGATGACTTCCGGTGCCACGAGGAAGCATACACAGATTGACTCCATGCCATGTGTCACACATTTTTTTTTTTTTTTTTTTTTTTTTTTCGCTATGCACAACAGATGCAGTCGCGTAATTGTAGACTCGTAGTGGTTGTTATCACGGGTAAAGCTAGGCCATTAGAGCTCACTATAGAGCTCACTATATTAAGTCGTATAGCTTCTTGCAGCTATGGTCCGTCAGCGTGTGGAAAGCGAACCGAACAGGGAAGGAAAGCAAACTAGGAAGGAGTGGCAGTAAACAAAGCTAGGGCTGCCTGTTTTGGTTCTCAATGTTATGGCCCGTTCCATGTGCCTCGTCATTAATCCTCTTTCTCCTCTTATCTACCGCCTGGATCGCATCATTCCTCTTACATCTCTTGCTGACTATAACTACTGCCTCTCCTCCGCCTCGTCTATCCATCGTATCGTTTGTTTTGCATCTCCGTTGATCCGTGAGAGCCTACAACCTGCATCATCACCATTTTGTCTTCTTTTTTTTAATCAGCCATACCATTACCATCTTCATAAATTCTATCCGTCATCATGAAGGGTACCAACGCTGTGATGGCAGCTCTGCTGTTTGGCTCCGCCAACGCCGCTCTCCACACCATGAAGCTCAAGAAGGTTCCCATTGCTGAGCAGCTGGTAAGTCTATACCTGTATTTCTACGATCGCACGCGCCTAGCGATTTATATGCCATTTTATGGAGCATCTAAGCCCATATAGCGCCATCGGTCGCACTTCTAGCGCTTTGTATCGATCACAAATAAAGAGGCACTGCTAACATCTTCGTTTCTAGGCTGCCGCTTCCGTGGAAGAGCAGGCTCAGGCCCTCGGCCAGAAGTACATGGGCGAGCACCAGATTAACCTCGTTGATGCCATGTTCAACACCAAGACCAACAGTTATGCCTTGACTTCTGGTCACCCCGTCCCCGTGACTAACTTCATGAACGCTCAGTGTAAGTAGTACCACGCAAACAGGCATATTACTTATCGCCATCATCTGTATATTGACCCAAACTAATATTGATATTTCAATCAGACTTCTCTGAGATCACCATCGGTACTCCTCCCCAGACCTTCAAGGTCGTCCTCGATACCGGCTCTTCCAACCTCTGGGTTCCCTCCAGCGAGTGCGGTAGCATTGCCTGCTACCTCCACAAGAAGTACGAGTCTTCCAAGTCTACTACTTACAAGAAGAACGGTACTACCTTCGAGATCCACTACGGTTCTGGTAGCATGACTGGTGTTGTCTCCAAGGACTCTGTTACCATTGGTGACATCAACATCGAGAACCAGCTGTTTGCTGAGGCCACCAGCGAGCCCGGTCTGGCTTTCGCCTTCGGCCGTTTCGATGGTATTCTGGGTCTGGGTTACAACACCATCTCCGTCAACGGTATCCCTCCTCCTTTCTACAGCATGGTCGATCAAGGTCTTGTTGATGAGCCCGTCTTTGCCTTCTACCTAGGCAAGGATGGCGAGAGCGACAGCGAGGTTGTCTTTGGTGGTGTCAACGAGAAACACTACGAGGGCGAGATCCAATACATTCCCCTTCGCCGCAAGGCCTACTGGGAGGTCGAGCTTAACTCCATCGCTTTCGGTGATGAGGTTGCCGAGCTTGAGAACACTGGTGTCATTCTGGACACTGGTACTTCCCTGAACGTTCTGCCCTCGTCTCTGGCCGAGCTTCTGAACAAGGAGATGGGTGCCAAGAAGGGCTACAGCGGTCAGTACAGCATCGACTGCGCAAAGAAGTCGGAGCTTCCTGACATCACCTTCAGCCTAGCTGGCTACAACTACAGCCTGCCTGCTGATGACTACATTCTGGAGGTTTCTGGTAGCTGCATTTCTACCTTCCAGGGCATGGACTTCCCCGCCCCTACCGGACCTCTCGCCATCCTGGGTGATGCTTTCCTCCGCCGCTACTACAGCGTCTACGACCTGGGCAAGAACGCCGTCGGTCTGGCCAAGGCCAAATAAATCGAGAATGATCGGGTAGTATCAATACTTTCAATATAGCTAAGTTTCCGTTATGGTAGCCACCGGACTTGGTTCGAAAATAGATGCTCATCGTCTATACTCTTCTTTTTTTCTTCGGGTGTTTATTTTGGCTCACTTTGTCCTTTTGCAGCGCGTAGGTAACTACTTGCATTCATAATATCTGTGGACAATTTAACCGCAATCAATATGGCAAGCTTTAGTTAGCTCTCAAGGTGTTATGATTTCCTTTTTTTTTTCTCTCAGTAGTAGTATTACATTAATTGCAGATTTTCTATGTTTTGATATTGGGATCCAGTACCAAAAATATTTCCTTGGTCATCATCTTTATCTATCGTGAGAACATGTAAATTTTCAAATACAAATTGCGTACTTTTGTACCTTGAGCTCTTCAGTATCGGGTAATTATATATAGTGCAAGTTCACATGCAATAGTTTCTACACCCTGTATGTATCTGTCTGTAAGTGGGAACCTAATTGGCATCTAGTTGTATGCAACTTAACCCCACTTCGATACTGGCTCCTGGTAGAGGTGATCAATCGAATAATATGCGATTGCAAAGTCATCGATAGTCGTTGTTCATACAAAGGATCTTCTTTAATAACGACTTTATGTAAAATGCTCTACAATGTGCTTTGAGATATATTTGAATGTTATTCTCACTGATGGGAGTTATAACAACTTGTGGTGTGTTAGTGAGCCTTTAAAGTAAGCTAAAATTTGGTGTATTTGGTGTAAATGATTGAATAAATGCAAATCAGTTTGATACACAAAGTTCACTTACACGATAAAAAACTAATCGATCAACTTTAGGGTTAACAAGCCCAACACGTATCGCATGATGACTAACACGACACGTGACCTAGTTATGATGGGGCCCAGCCTTCGACGCGCTTTTGTAGGCTGGGCTGAACTTTACAGGTTGTTTTAAGGCTAAGCGCTACGCTACTACAATGTATGTACATATGCATACAACATAAGAAGAAACAAACACAGCCAGGATAGCTTTATATTGTTTCGCCCTCTCTCACCCCCTGGTCTGATATTCTCTTCTCTTAAGTGTTATGTCTATTTTCTGTCTTGTCTCCCTTTCTGCTGAATGCTACGATATTCCGTAGCAATAGGAAAAATCGGAACGTTTATATATGTACATGTAAGCTGGCTTGATCCATTAATCGCGACGGTTGGAATCCCTCGTTATATTTTCTCTAAAAAAGAAAAGAAGTAAGAAAAAAGCTGCAAAGTATAGAAGTAACAACGAAGGCGGCAGGAGTATAAAAAAAGAAATAAAAGAAAATCAAAATCAGGAGCTAAAATATCTCGGAATTCAGCAATGCAGTGAGAGGTATAATTGCATGCACAGTCTAAGTAGTTGTTTGTAAACGAATCTGCAGCCACACAAATTTGCAACCTAGTTGGCCAACTCTATCTCATTTCTCTTGTTTGGCGAGACGTTTTGTGCGTATCAAGTTAGACTCCGCAGTGGATGGATATGGTTGTAATGATGGATAATGGATAGCGGAATAGCCAGACGGAAGAGAGATAGCCAGCCAGACAATTGAACGGCAGCTGAAGAAGAAGCTCTGGCAACTAAAGGGACGACGTGCGGAAAAAAATAGAGGCATCCATTTCAGTCGATTTCAGGGCCAGCCTCCATCTTCGCTCGGATTTAGCTGTAGAGACTAGAGTTGGTGGTGCAGTGATTGAACCTTCCAAACGAGGCCGCGCTCATTTTTTACGCCTCCTCTCATCCAAAAAGACGGCATTTATTGGTTTCTTTTTTTCCTACGACTTTCTCTTGCATCGAAATATTGATTTATTTGTCTTCTTGTCTTTTTTCTTGTTTTTTTTGTAGTCTTCAATTTAGGTGTCCTAGCACTTTTGGCCCGTCGTCTCCCCTCCTGTAGACTAGGGATAAATTTTAGTGCCTTTTACAGCACTCCAGGCGCTGTGAGCCAGCAATCAGACCCTCTATCATTTTTTTTGCCAACAGCCAATCCAACAACGGAGCAAGAAAGACGCCTTTTTTTCCCTCTCAATTTTTTTTTCTTTTCTCGCGTCGCGACGACCCTAGAAAATCCCAAGTAGCGTCACCCACTGACCTGCCTTTTGCTTGTTCCATTGATTCTGCTCTGCATCAAGAGTTAAACGTCCCACGACGCCATCCTATCAAGTCTGCAAATTCTTGACAGTCTCGCATCGCGGCACGCACCGAAAACTGCCGATTTACCCTGCACTCTGCTATTTGATTTTGCCCTCGTTGCTCGCCTTTTTTCGAGACCTAGCGCGTCCGATTTTGCGTTGAGAGAGCCTGCCCGCAGCTGTGCTTGTTTTGCTTTGCTTGTCAACAGCCAATTCAGCGTTTGTCTGCCTCGCATCCATCTATATTATACTATACAAATTACACTCATCCATCCATCCATCCACGAAACGCATTACATCCATACCTGCCGGCCTGCCTGCCTCCATTCATTCACGCATCCAGCCAAGCTATCCGCCCACGAGCACGACGTCGGCCGTCCTAGAAAAAAACACAACAAGCCCAGGGAGCTGCATCGGCACTAACACCGCACCGCTTTACGCACTGCTTTCTTGTCTTGCCGCTCTCCTCCGCTAAAGCTGCCGCGACACCACGGCCATAACATAATACTACTGCAAGAAACAGCACCACCATCGCCATCTTCGCGATAAAAAAAGCTGGCGACGGCATTCCCGCCTTCGGAGCTCCCCATACTGCGTCCACCATGGCGCAACCAGCACCCATCTACCCGCCCGGGATGACACCCGTGCCCGTGCCTATGCCCGTCATGGACCATCAGGTGCATATGCCCATTGATTCTGCCATGTCCATGACGCCTGCCGTGCCCGGCAAGAGAAAGCGCGATGACGAGCTCTTGCATACCGGTACCGTTGCCATCGAATCGGCTATCACTGACAGTGCCGCACTTATCCAAGCTTGCTTTGAGCTGGCCAAGAAGTATGTCCTCCAATTACCTTCGCGATGAAAAAAATGCAGGACGCGCTTTTGAAGCTCCGTTTTGACTGCCCACCTACCGCATCTCTACTGTATTTATCGCAAACCGCTGACCACCATTGTTTTTTCTTCGCATAGAGTCGACTACCCTAATATTCTACAGCAACCGATTGAGGTTCCCGAAGAAACTGCCACGGACGAACCAGCTCTCAAACGCCAAAAGTCCGAAGTTCCCTCCACAACGCCCGCGTCCATCGCCGATAAGGTTGCTCGTTCGGAATACAAAACCCTCGAAGAGCTTGCCAAGGACGTCTGCACTATTGCCAACGCGAGAGCAAAGGAGCTCAAGGCCTCTATATTAAATGAACCGTCTGCTGAAAACCGCAAGGCACTGGACCAGGTGAATGCTTTCAAGGATGAAGTCATTGCTTTTCTGCGCCGTGAATACTCGTACCCCGGGTCGTCGCAAACCGAAAGCCACTCTCTCGATGCCTCTTCAAAAACACGTACCGTTCTGTCCTTGACGGCTAGTGGCATCAATAGACAGCTGTTCTCTAGTCTTCCCAAGGACAGCGACTTTGAGTATGATGAACGACTTATTCCTGATAAGTTCCGTGAACTGGATCTTCCCAACGGAATGACCACTACCCAAATTCACCAATTCACCAACCTTGGCGGCCAGCGCCCCACTGCCACCATTGGAACTGTATTTGCTCGCCCTAAGAAATTCGTCTCTCTACCAATGCCCCAAAAGACGGCCAACAATCAAGACAGAGTACTGATGCCTCGCTCGCCCGATCCGCTCGATGGTATGCCGTTTGTATCAAGCTACTATTTCACACAGAAAATGACCACTGGCCACTTCCTTGACTACTCACATACCGGCCCATCTGTGACGGCTGACTTGAAGTCAGTCAAGCGCGAAAACCCCGATGATCCCTCTGTCACTGAGATGGAGGCTCTGTTCCGTGGCGCCTTCTCTAGCTTTGCGCCGTGCACTGACGATTCACTTGCTATCGTCCCTGCGGCCTTTGTTAATCGTGTCTGGTGGAACACAACTGGTTGCGCCACGTTCAATAATCTTGTCGAGTCGTACTTGGCCGAAGATGAGGCCGACGAGAAGGAGAAATCTGCTAGCGAAGTGGCAGATAGCGAAATTGATCTTGATTTGATTGACAAGGCTCTTCAGACATGGGATGAGACTATGGTTGATTCTTCGCTCGACAACATCTTAACCTCCAAACACAAGGATCCTAAGGACATGGACGTTGAAGAGTTGCTGGAAGAGGTCTCAGATCTTATTGTTACTCTTGCTTCCCACCAGAGATTGCGTAACTCTACTGCACCAAACAACCCATCTGAAGCCCAAGCGCATGATGCCTTTGCCCACATGGACCTTGCCCCGCCCACCGACGATGAGGTGAATACATATGAGGCCCTGAAGGCTCAATTGTCGCTTATCATCAGCATGCTTCCTCCCTTCGCTGTTGCAAAGCTCAATGGTGACCAGCTTGAAGATCTGCTTATCAGCACTAAAATTCAAGTTCCCGCCGAAAATGTTCGTGGCACTATGGAAGATGACGAAATCGGTATTAGACAGCGACAGGTTCAAGCTCAGGCAATGCAACAGCAGCAGCAACAGCAACAGCAACAACAAGCCGCCGCCGCCGCTGCTGCCGCCGCCGCTGCTCAACAACAGGCTGCGATAAACCATTCAACACCATCAAGGCCATCGAGCCAAAGATCGAGTGTTGGGTTCCCTAGTCAATATGCGCCTCAGCCATATGCGACACCCCGCAACTCTGTTTCTGGCACTCAGTCCCAGTACTATAACGGCCGGCCAATGGGCCAACAAACCCCTGTACCAGTTCCTAGACAGGGATCAGTTCCGCACATGGCATCTCCTGGCCCGCAGCATCGGGGAGCTACAATGTCACCTGCTCCCCAGCAGCAATCGCTACCGCCACAACCGCAGCCTTACAGACAACAAGCGCAGCCTGTACAATATCCGACATATGCCAGTCAACTAGCCAAGACGCAAACACCGTATGGCCATCAATCCATGTCGCAGTTTAACAATGCTGTTAGACCACCACGACAGCCTACAGGATATACAGGGGCCGGAAGCCCTAATGCGCGCTTTCGTCAGCCTTCACTCCCTCAGCCTGGGTTCCAACAACAGCAAATACCTTCACCGCAGCAGCAGCAACAGTACTATCCTAATGGGGTAGTCCTGTCGCGGACGGTATCACCACAACAACACCCTCCACACCCACAACATCCTCCGCACCCGCAGCATCAACAGCACCCACAGCAGCACCCACAACAGCATCCGCAGCAGCACCAGCAATTCTCTCAGCAACACCCTCAGCAGCACGCTCCACCGCACCCCCAACAGCATCCTCAGCAACATGCTCAACACCCGCCGCAATATGCTCCCAATCAGTACCAGCTTCAGCAAGGGCCGCCACAACAGCGTTTCGCGCCAGGCACTCCTAACATGCAACCTGGGTCTCCTCAGCTGCAACGTGGGTATATGATGCAGCAGCCGCAGCAGCAGCAGCAGCAGCAGGTGCCACACCCTCAACAGCCACCTCCACATCAGCAGCGCCCTATGCCATCACCATCACCAGGCCCAGCTCCCGGTACGCCTAACAGCACAGTGAGCAGCCAGGGCCCTAACGGGAACATGGTCATGAACTACCACAATGCACCCCCAGAGCAGCGTGGATATGAGCAGACTAAAGTGCACATGTCGCACTCTCCATCGCCAAATCCGCAGCAGCTTGGTGGCATGCCAATGCAGCAGATGATGCATCAGCCAATGAAGGTCAACATGGGAACGCCGCAACATCACATGTCGCGCACAGGATCTGCTAGCGGTGGGCGTCCTATGATGAATGGAAACACGCCGGTAATACCGCACAAGGTCACTCCAGTGCCAGTACGGTCATCCCGGGACACAACGCGCCGTCAGGTCCTAAGCCTTGATAGTAGCTCACATATCTTGGTATGTGTGTGTTTGTTCTGTAGACAAGAGAGGACATGATATACGACTATCTACGAGATTTATATTTCCTTGCTGGGGCAAAAAAAAAGGAAAGATGAAAGAAAGAGGTCGAGGGGAGGTGGTTATTCTGTATAGTTGTCACATGCGATTTCACAAAAAAAAAAAGGACGATTAAGTCTCTTTGAACATATGGAAATATGAGGGAAAGGGCAAAGTCGTCCTGGGATTCTGTCGTTCAGCAGCATTAGCTCTATACTTCTTAAGCTCTATCTAGAGTCTTTTTTTTTCTTTTCTTTCCTTGTCTTGGATTCTCAGTCAAAAAGAAGGAATTCTTGAAGAAATTGCAGCTATGTCTTTTTTTGTTATTATTAGCTTATCCTTGTTCTTATTCTTTCGCCTCTTCGTTTCTTCCTGAAGAAAAGCTATAAAGCTCTTTGTTTGATTCATAAAGAGGCTTGTCTTTTTTTTTTTTTAGCCACTGACGATTGAAGAAGAATAAGGACCGGAGGCTAAGAAGAAGAGAATCATGGCAAAGCTTCTTTGCTTCTTTTTTCTTATTTGAGAAGGGGATGGGTTTCTATCTTATTTTGCTTCTCTTTTTTATCTTCTTGTTCAGTTTTCTTTTTCCCATTCTTTTTTTCTTTTCGAAGTTGGTTTCTTCCTTTTTTTTCGGCATTGGTATTCTTAACTGTGAATCTTTTTTTTTCTACTCACAAATTCTTTTGGTTTTATTAAGGCGCCCCCTCCTCTTAAACATTTTTTATTTCTTATTATTATTATTATTGAATGAGTCGGATAAGGACGATTTGTGGTTTCTTTATTGAAAGGGGGTTCTTCGATTAAATAGTTTTATTATTATTATTATTAGTATCAACTTATTTATATTTCTTCTTAAGTATTTATTTACTGGTTGAAAATCCTTGATATTTTGTTTATAGTATATGGATGGTTTTGATTGATATTTCTGGTTTATCTATGACTATTTGTACCAAGTTATGATATCCCCAAGTTTTAATTAGGATTTCTCAACCCTATTCATACTATCTATTTGAAAACTTTGTATAATGCATTTGGAAGACAACCAATGAGAATTACATTCCTAGTCATATACATATTAATCATAATATCATAACAACATATGGCATGTGAAATTGTAAACTATACATATGTACATAACTTCTTGCTGAGATATTGAAAATTTCCATTTGTTGAATTCAACTTTTGCTATAGTACATGGTATGAGGAGATCTATGATTACATGAGAGTGTTTTTTACATTGCCGCCATCTTAAGCCTTCTTCGGTGCTTCTTGCTTTAATGGCTTCTCTACCACCGGTACAGGCGTTTCATCTACGGGTTTTATAGGCAGCCCGGAAACCGGATCAATGGGGATACCTTGAGCCTTTGCTAACCGTTCAATCTTTTGTCTACTTTCCTCTCGGACTTCGGAGATGATTCGCCGGGTCTCGAAAATGACTTCTACCGTGATTAGTAAGATGATGATCCATTCCAACCTCGTACTTTCTTGTTCGGTGCCCATAGTGCGGATAGTGCCAACGATCTCCTGGGCATAATCTAATCTCTGGTTTAGGATTCCGATGCGGACGTTGATATCTAGCGCCTCGCTAACTTGCTCAAAGCATCTCTCGAGGCCTAGCTCGGCGCGGCTGTCCCAGAATAGATCTGGAATAGGATCCGTCAACTCGGAATGGTGATTTAAGCGCGCGCGTAGGATTAAAAGATCTTTAGATAACTGTAGAATCATGCGACGACTAGAACGAAGTCTGCTAGGACTATCAAGTGGTAGATTGGTAAAGTCATTGGTACTCTCACCGTATTTGCCCATCCTGTTTTCAAGTACGGCAAGACGTGTGCTACGAGCTAGGGCAGAGGAGAATGCAACTTTAGCTAGAGTGATGTTGTGAGCTAACACCGCATCGACGGTTGTTGCTCCAGAAGTCTCAGTTGGTGCCTTTGTACCGAGTGTGATCAAGTCACCTTTCAACCAGCTCTTATCCTTGCTTGAATCTTCAATGTAGTCTAAGTCCTCGACTTCACGTTCAGATACGGGATGTGTGCCAATTGCCACCTTGAGGAGGGCTGTTGTTACGGGCTTTAGATCTACGCCCCAAGTGACGATAGTGCCGGAGCGGAATACAAAAATGTCTCCTCCATCAGCAGATTGAGCGTGGATGACTTCACTGGGCGAGAGACCAGTGGCGTGAGGGTCTAGCGAGAAGCCTTGGTTCTTCTTAAGTACGCGCAAGGCTGCTGGCATAGTAAAGCTCTCACCCACGCATATAGCCGTGATTAACTTAGTGGGAGCGCGTTCATGATCTCCTCGGCTAGCACTGGAGCGACGAGAAAAAGGATAAGTGGTAGAAGAAGAAGAGGGGACAGGTGAAGATGATGAGGATGTAGATGCCTTGGCACCAGCTTGGACACCGGCACGCCGGAGAGCAGCGAGTTTGGGGCCAACAGCAGGATTACGCTTGGATGGGGCGGTGGTGATGTCTTCCGTGTCGCCGTTACTAGAGGACTTAGAAGACAGGCCGAGTCGGGGAACAGAATGAGAGAATGCGCGTACGGGCCGAACTATGGTGGATGCCCGTCCAAGAGACCGGACTGCAAGTGGCTGAGTGTATGTAGTGAATAACATGGTGCATATACCATATATACAACTACAAAGCTTAGGCGAACTGTAAGTGAGAGACTTTAGAATAGCAATGCCGAAAGAACCGCTCCGAAAATAGTGATAAGTGGTTGCGGCAGCTTAAGCGATATTGACAAGGGTTCGACTATGATGGTAACGGATAACTTCATAAGTGCTGATAGTGGATGGTATAGTTAGATAGTGAGAGAAGGATATATGGACGCTCAAGTTGCTGTGGTATCGTGCCAGAGGTTCTGAAAAAACAAACAGGACTCCATTACTTGGAGACCGGGAGAGAGCGGATTGGGATTGAATAGTCGAAATATAGCAAATATAGGCTAGGCACCATAGAGTAGATGTAGCAAACCAGGCAAGTCGGAATCACAATCAGGCTTGATGTAAGCCGTGGGTTTAGCCAAGCTTAAGCAACAAAGGACGTTGCCACTGTAAAGCAAAGAAAAATAGCAGTAGAAGGTTCGTTAGGCTAGTGGGGACTCCATTGTGCCTATTATCTTATCGGCACGTGATGCAGAAAACCAGAGCCATAGAGGGAGGGTCTTTGGATTACTTAGCGCACGATTTAGCGTTTCCAGGGTCCGCTAATTGTAAGCTTCTAGCGACGACACCTTCGCAACGGAGCTCTAAATCAGAGAGCTTTTTTGGTCCTTTAACCTCATGCGCTCTTTTTCCCTGTCTGGCTTGGAGTCTGGAATTGACACTTGCCCGTGACTTTTATTTTTGGGCGAATCTTGCATCAGCAAAGAAGCAGTGGCCTTTTTATTAGTCTGATTTGGTGATCCCTTGTGCTTTATTTTGCTTCCTCCCTTGCAGCAACTTCGGCTGGAAGATGTGCGCTTATGCTGCGCCAATTGCTTAAAGCTGGTAGCTCCAGCTTCTGTCAACGGCCTGGCGCCCTCGAATACCGGCCAACGATCCAGGTATCTACAAAGCCAAAAAATGCCAGAGACACGTCTCTTGCAGCTGCTAACATCTTGTTCAGTTTCTATCTCGCCGTTCACAGCATCGATTCTATGCTTCGCTGACGCCTCTTACTGATAACAGCTCAAACGCTATAACCTTGTCTAGTGGGAATGCCGCTACGAGAATATCTGGGGACCCCGCATCTCCACCAATCCACCAAACTAGCCACTATGTTCATGACAATCAAGTCGTGCCACCGGCGCGCAGAGTTAAGTACGTTGTGGATCTTCTAGAGCCCAACGACCCTCTGCTGCAAGCGGAGACTGATGTTTGGGACACTATCCAACATGCTCTCCGAAGCCGCTATATCTTAGGTCTACAGGAACACCGGCCGTTCGAAAAGAGATACAGGGTGACAGACCCGGGCAAGTTCGATTATAGCAAAAAATGGACCTTCGAAGACGGTTTGCAGCTTGTCGACGAGGCGTTTCCCGCGGACATCACGAAGCTTCCGCTGACTGAAGAGGAAGAGCTTAAAACTGACGGCGCAGAAGTTAAGCACAAGCGCATGTCTCAACCCGATGCTTTTTTCTTTTCAGAGGAGCCCGATCGTTGGATGGTGGACAGCGGCACCCTCAAGCCTCAAAACTCGCTTCAGTATATGAAGCGTTTCCGGCGTAAATTTGACTACCCGGAGTCCAACCGAGTCACGCAGTATATTGCAAGCATGCCCATCAAGCACTACGAGCAAGCAGTTGCCGTTGAGATACTCCGTTCTTTGTTTCTAGAGCCAAACCTTCCAGGATCATCTAGTTATCAGGATATCAACGAATCTCTGAGGCGTGATGGCTATAACTTCGATGACATCAAGGAATGGGCGTGGATTCTGAGCGGCAACACAGATGACGAGTGTGTGACTCGTCTAGTGGGCACAAAAAGGCCACAGCCCTTTTTGTAATATATGCGCTTCTTCGCCAAACAAACGATAACATTGTTCGCCGACAGTCATTGTTTGGCCTCATCAAAATGGTGGAATTGTCCTTTGTCAAATTCCCCCCAGATTCTAATGTACACAGTATAGAGGTTTATCTGTCAAACACCGCCACCTTAATCCGCAATATTGCCTTTCAGTGTCGTAGGGTTTGGCCTTCGCTTATGCCAATCTGTGCTAAGATGTTCGTTGATATGATGGAGAACACTTTCCCTCTTCTTATCGAGAATAAGGGCAAGCTCTACGCAGCCCAGAGCGCCATGCTCAACTGCGCCCTGCAATCCTTTGGTCACTTATCTGAAACCAGAGGTATTAGAAATTCTGTGTTCAACTGGGAGAGCTTTCGAATTCTACTCGCCTACTCAGATCGTCAACCAAAAGCATTTATGCTGGATCGTAAGAGCTACGTAGCGGCAAAAGTAGTTCTTCTAGCCAACGAGCATACAACTCAAGAGTTGGCAGTTACCGAGCGCCTACAAGCATCATGGCCGCCGTATCCAGTGCCACGAGACGGCATCGAAGAGCAGCAAGATCCCCTAGACGCCCTCAGTCGAGTAGTCAAGCTTGGCATCATGGCATCAGAAGCTGGTTTCCAGAAGGACAACCTTGATCTTACCATCGACACGCTGGGTGGTCTTTCCCCAGACATGACACCAACGGTACGCCAACGAGCAACTATTGGAAACCTCGTTAAGCAAAACATCGAAGCCATTCGGTCTGAAAACATCTGGGCCGCCAAGATTCGCGCTACTCGAAATGCTACCGAGGCATGGGAAATCTTTAACAAGCCAGGAATACCTGGCGTGAAAAAGCCTACTGCTCGAGTTTATGAAGATATGTTCCGCAAACTAGCCGCGAGGGAAGCTACGACTGAGAAGTACAAGATAGGCGGTGGACGAGAGACCATTCCGATATTTACTCCAAATCTTACCGAATTTGAACGAGCAAGACGAACACCGCCGTCTATTGAGAACCTATATAAGCAGATGAAGACTGATAACATCGAGATAACGGACACGTTGTTAGGCTTCCTGATTCAGGAAGCTGCTAGTGTGGCTGACGCATGTCGTTTAATGGACCAAAGCTTCCTTACGGAAGAACAGTGTGACAGTATGTATGGCCCCATGAAGCCTGAGCTGATTCCTGTACTACACACGGTCCCACGGCGAATTGTCACGGGATATATTCGATTATTATGCAGGAAGCATACCAGGAACAACATCGATATCTACACATATCACCCAGCAACATTCTATCGCTTACAAAAGGCTGTCTGGATTGCGTGGGCAAGATTTCCCGGTCGACACCCCGAAGGTGTTTCAGTTTGGCGTGATCTTATCGCTGTCATGTCCAAATCTCCAACACCCCGCCTTCACCCCAACATCACGGAAGATATGAACATGGCGAAGCTAGTACCATTGTTCTTCCGCGGTTTCTTCCACTTAGTCGACAACTACGGCCGCGATACTGATAACGCTATCAACCTATTCTCGATTATAGAGGCATACATGGTTCCCAAAATTGATCGGTTCAGCGACTTTTCACTTGACCTACCACTGCCAGATGTCATGTCAATCTTCTCTATGGACGACAAACCCCCAGCGCATATCAACATTCCTTCAGCCCATCAATATAAAGAGCTCAAATCAATACTGCTCGAACTGCGCCAAGATGCGCGACACAGAGACATGGTATGGCTTCTCCGCCGGTTTGCGGGCTGTTTCTTCAATCGCATCAGGAACAACGGCACTATAGATCCAACATGGAAGCCGTCCAAGCCAAAGGGCAATAAGCTTCGGACATCCAACGTCGATATATTTGGAAACTCAACACCCTCCACCACAGATGTTGCCGAGGCCACAGTCAATGGGATCTACACCGTTCCTAGTGACGCCGTGCACCAACTAATGCGCGCCTGGGCGTTCACAGGCAACTTTGATGGCATGTCACGTCTCGTAATGTGGATTGCTACGGAATGGACGGAAGGTGAATTCACAACTAGCGAGACTTGGAGTCAGCGCGAGCGTAATAGTATTCACAGCGCCCTATGCGCCTATCGACTCTTCGCGGAAGATTTCCGACCGGAGAAGGAGTTGCGTGTATTGCGCAAGCTAATAGATGAGCGGGTGGACCGTGAGGACTGTGGTTTCGAGTGGCCGGATGATGAGCAGGTCAAGTTATACCGAGAAGCAGATATGCTGGGCCATGCAAACCTGTTGTGTAATTTCTTGGACAGGTTGAAGCAACATCAAGATATACTGATATATCTACAAGGTATGTCACGACCAAACTGGGAGCGAGAATTTGAGGAATGGTGGGAGAAACCAAACTATCTGTAAATATTTATGGATTGGATATCTCTATGTAGTACAAAGCCCAAAAAGAGCTCAACAATAGCCCAACGTACTCCTAGCATGTGATGCCGAACACTAAAAGTAAAGCAAGTTCATGTTATGAACCTAGTGAAAACAAATGATCAAATCACTGATGAATATAAGCCACTTGGTTGAATTTATATCTATGTTAAAATTGTATATGCTATTTGAAAATTTTGTTTCCGACAATTCTTTCCTTCAGCTACGTTTGGTAGTCCTCGAATGCCCAAGGCGAAGTCCTGGTTACACTATCAAAACACGACGACTTCAGGAACTACCGTTAACAATATGCCATCACGGCTTGCAAGGCTACAGTACAAGCAAATATGAATGCGTCCAACCGCGAAGCGGGGCGTGGCCATTCTTGTTTATTTATTAGTTTGTTTATTTGTTGACGTTAAACTCTTCATAGCAATCATGTGCGATTGTCTACAATGATGACGTAATAAATTGATATCTCTAAAGGTCACAAAGTAAACATTGCTAGCAGCTTTCAACTTTCTTCCTACACTTCCACAAATATTACCAAATACTACTATACTCAACGCCATAGAATTTAATCGCCACTGCTCACCATGGCACTGGATATGTCACAAGAATTACCAAAACCATCATCACTATTAACTCCTGCTACATCTGTGTCCATATCGCCGAAAACTTCAAATTTGTCCATCCCAAATATCAACACAGACCCGACCATCAAATTTCGATCCACCAGCGAGTTATTCAATGAACTGAACAGAATTACTGGTGATTTTCTCATTGTTACAGGTAAGATAATTTATCCACATATATGTAACCTTGTACTAATAATTCTTCTCACTATAAGATATCTTGCCAGATCAGTTTTCTGCAATTGAAAAGGCAAGGGATGCTCGTGGCAGACATTGGCGGTTTCATTACCGTGCAGAGCCAAAAACACTATTCATATCAATTCCAACTAGTGTACATGAGGCATGCCATGCGAGTCTCTCCTATCAAATCGCGTACAAAATACATGACATAGGTTTAAGTAAGAATTGGAGGCCATTGGCTGCTACAAAATTTTCTGCGGAAGATGGTTCTGGCGGCGATAGTGGAGAAGGTGATTCAAGTGGTGGTCCGCTACAAGGCCCTCATACCCAAAGATGGCCTACTCTCATGATTGAAGCTGGCTATTCCCAGTCACTGAGTCAGCTCAGAAGAAAAATGAGGTGGTGGTTTAACAAGTCAAGTCACCAAATCAAAATTGTTCTTCTTTCAAAGTTTGACAGCCAGTCTCAGACCATTCTCATAGAAAGGTGGGAAGAGGAAGTGAGCCAAACCCGGCCTAGTGCTACTACAACCAGAGCTTCAAGCTACATAGAGCCAGTACTTCAGCAAACCATCTCTATCACCAGAGGTGCTGATAGAACTCTTACATCATACAATGTGACTAGTGGAGCATTGTTGTTGAAGTTTAAGCTGCTCTTCTTGAGAGATGCTGGTCCCAATGAAGCGGACATAGTTCTTGATATCACAGATCTACAGGGTTTTGCATATAAGGTTTGGTATGATGTTGAAAGCTGAATAGCTTACTACTTTGTATTTATCAATACACAGGTTTATGATTGTTTATCTGTTTTGGAGGTTGTGAGTTGATGTCATGAAATGATAATAGTGTGTCAAGGCCAGGGATTATGCCAGGACCCTTCATAAGGTTTCACAAAATTTCACAAAGATGTTTTGTTCATTCTGTTCCATTTCATTATGTGCTGTTTCACCTTGTTCTGTTTTATCTTGTTCTGTTGTATCTCTTATAGTATATGGCCTTTCACACGCATAAATACCTGTTTTCTCCTCTATCCTATTTTCTAGCTTTTCTCTTTCATTTCTTTCCCCATACTAACAACTCGTTAACCACTCGTTTCTTCCCCTCCCTTTGTTTTTGTTCTATCTACATAATCATTGACAGCAAACTTTCTCCGTTACTCTTTGTTCTGTGTGTAGCTTCTCTCGCCCTAATTCTGTCTCTATACGGTGAAGACATGTGTACTCCACCGGGGTGATCCCCCGTGCCGACAGCTGGTGGCCTTTTGGACTAGATAGCTTAAGCTTTTACCGCGACCAAAAACACCAGGTGACCAACCCTGGAACCCCTCAGGCCTGCCGTGGGGCTGCACTGGACAGAGAGCTCTCTTGGCCCCGAAGCCGCACCCTAAAAAGTCACAAGAGATGCTTAAAGCTACGTACACCTACAATCGCTGACCACCCGCGAGTTAGTTGGAAGATGACATCAGTCAGTTGCTCGTGTCCGGAACATGCCGTCGTATTGCTGCGAAATAACAGCAGGTAGACGTAAAATAGTAATAAATAAATAAAAAGAGTAATATTTTGGTATATTTCAATAGGAACTCATACAGAGGTGACCTAGTCATTATTAAGATAAATAATTGAACAAAAAAAAAGTAATGAAAATGACACTTGAGATTATAGAGCTTGAACAAACAGCAAAACTTAAACAATAATAGTGGATGTGACCCAAACAAGCGTGTCTTCGGTCACAGTATGGCCAGCTTGAGGTGCCGATGTGACCTTGGCTTCTGAAGCAGCCGCATAATCCTGTGCTGAAGCAACGTTGGCTGACTCAGTTTTGGTGACATATCTGGTGCTTGTAGGCGTTACAGTGACGGTTTCGTACTCGGCCTCGGATATCCCTCCAGCTGTAGAAGGAGAAGGTGGCGTAACAGTGACCATATACGTGCTAGTAGGCGTCACCGTTATGGTTTCATACTCGCCTTCTGTATCAACAATAGCAGTGGTTGTTGCCACAGGCAAGCTAGCAGCTGTCGATGTCGACGAACCAGAGCCACCTCCGTCAGTCGAAGAGCCTAAGATAGATTCTGCATATGCCGCTGAGTAACAGTCCATTTGCACACCATCGGTGGTGTTCAACGGCAGGACGTAGCAGCTAGTTCCAGAGCCACAGGCTATCAGCGAATACTTTCCAGAGGTGCTATCACAGCGTGCGATAGAACCGCTGATACATGCCACGGAACTACCGGTACAGGCAGAATCGGAGGTCAGCTCGGCGAAAAGCGTGTTGTAGTTCTTGGCGCGCGCAAGGTTCGAGGCGTACACGGTCGGTGAAATGGTGCCGGATGTCGGTGCGGCTGAGGTTATAGCAGTAGGCACGTCTTGATAACTTTGAGAACTTTGAATGCCTTGAGAGGAGCTTATTATGGTACTAGAGGTTGCAGAAGACACGGCAGGTGGTGTAGAAGAGGCCCCAGGGATCGTAATTGTAGCACCGATAGGAACCGTGATGGTTATGACGGTGTTATGGACCGTTGTGGTCGGTGAAGACGAGGCTGAGACAATGAGAGAAGAAGTAACCAAAGACGAGGTCTCCACAGAAGAAGACGATGGTGAAGAAACGAGTGAAGATGAAGCTATCACAGAAGAAGTTGTTGCTACCGGAATCGAAGCGACCACCGATGTAGAAGTCGCGAAGCTTGACGATGATGTAGCAGAAGATCCCACTAGAGTAGACGAAGGGGTTTCCACTACAGCCGAAGACGATGTACTCAGCGATGTGCTAATGGTATCAGGGTAGGTAGACATAGGGAAACTTGCGACTGCTGATGTTGAGTTTCCAGCTCCATAAGTTGGCACAGACACAGCAGCCGAAGTTGTACCGATGGTAGTCTCAATTGAAGAAGCATTTGTTGTGATAGCAGCCGTGGAAGATGTCACAGAGATCAGCGAGGAAGTGCCGTTGAATCTCGTAGGCGTAGAAGAAGTGACTTGAGACACCGGGACTGATGTCAAAGAAGATGTCACAGAAACCAAAGATCCATAGATTGATGTTGGCAGTGGAACGGCATAGTATGTAGTCGAGTTGGTTGGTATGGTCGAATACTTGAAGCTAGAGGACACTAGAAGAGAAGAAGGAGTTGGCGGGATACTAGTCGAAGAAGCAACCGAAGAAGGAGCAATAACAGTTGACAATGTCGATCCAATAGTAGTAGAACTAGCCGTTGTTACCGGTTCTGATACTGCGGCAGACGAAGAAGTTACCGATGAAGTCGAAGTCGATGGCAGAGGCTCGTCAGGCAAAACAGTTACTTCCACAAACCCTGGAGATGAAGTTGCTGAATCCGAGTGCACGACATTGGAAGAAGTAGCAGCCAGGGTCACGATAACAGGGCTAGGCGTGCCATCGTTGAAGAAGCTAGAGAAGTTCTCCGAAAAGGTCTGTCTCGAGGCCGAAGTCCCAGTTGGCGTTTGAACTACAGTCGACGAGACGACAGATTCTGTAGAATTAGCGAATCTCTTGAAGATAGAAACACGGTCTCGGTGTTCAATCGGACTATACATAGTAGTACCATGGTTAGCAAATCTATGTTTATGTGGAACAATCATACTTACTTACTAGCCAGGGCGAAGCAGCGGACCGGCAATTGCAGAAGAAGCAAGCAAAGCCGCCGAAGTGAAGACAGAACGAGTAGAAACCATCTGAAGATGTGGCTGTAGAAAACGAATGAATAAAAAGACGGCAAGCAAAATGATAGTCGTTCGAGGTTCTGTTAACGAAAGGAAAAGAAAAAAAAAAGGACAATGCTTGAGACCAGAAAATAGAGAAACAGTCTAGAAAAAATGGGAAAGTCCGGCTTTTTAATAATGAAATATAAGTAAAGGAAAAGCAATTTAAAGAGCGGCCAGCACTAAAAGGAAATTTCAAACAGAAAACTGAGGCTTCAAAGAATGTGCTAAAAGTAGAATCACGGCAGCTTGGTGGTGGTGAAGACCAGATCTAATTTTTTTTATATTATTCAAGAGCCTTGGAAGATCTAATATATTAGAAGAAAGAAACAAAAGAGAATGAAATAAAGAGGAAAAAGAAATTAAGACAAAGAATGAAGAATCAAAAACAAAGGAAATATCGAGGAGTATATCCTCTTAATGCTATGAAGAAAAATTATCACGATAAAGAGAAACAGACGAGCCAAAAGAAAGAATCAAAAGAAACACAAAATTCTCCTCAGAACGTGGCCATCGTCTCAAGTTATATACAAGAGTCCTCAAAGCCTTACTCAATAAAGGAAGGCTATTCATTGTGGTTTCTTCCCGAGTCTTGAAGGCCTATCAATCAACCCAGTCTATTCAAGCAGGTTCATTATCCGTCTGTTTTTTTTCAGTCGTGCCATATTTTTGTAAGTCGATTGTATTATTAGTAATACGAGCTAAAGAAATCCCATACGTTGTACTGGCGCCTGACTTCCCTCACCGTTGTACTGGCAATCAATATTCAAACTATACATAACTATATATAATTAGACCGAGGACAAGGAATATAAAGTTTCTTATTCCTCTGCCGAAGCTTGACTATAATCAATGACAGGGCCTGACAGCCTGTCGATCTAGATCCAAAGAGACCAAAAACGAGAACAAAGAAGTCGGAATCCAGGCCCGGCTTAACGCAATTCTTGTTTGCACAGCCAGCTTTTCCTTCAACCGATTTCTTTTATTCTTTTTTCTTTCTGTTAGCCGCTAACTATGAGAATTTCGGTACAAAAGATGAAGAGAATTAAAAATTACAGAACACTTGGGAGAGTAAAAAGCCCCATTTACTGATTGGCGTTCCTGTTTTGTCGTGGGACAAGGCGTTTGGGTTCATCCCAGCCAATCGCTGACTGCGCGCTTAATGAAGCTGTTACAACATGTCAAAGCCAAGCATAACAAGCAAGCCAGGTATAGAACCTTACGTATAAGAGTGAGAGAGACAAATCTAGATAGGCAATGTAGCCAATCTATTTCTATTTGTTGTTTTCTATCTACTAAACTAGCCCCATTAACAGTTGGATAATGCTATAAGTAATGAAAGAAGACAGACTACTGAAATTTGGAAATGCTTATAACCCTAGTTCCAAAGTCCACATAAAAGATGTCAGCACGATACCCATATTGAAACTTTGGCAAAACCTAGGCAAAGGCAAATGGCATGTGGAGCCTAAAAGCCTGGGTAGGCAGTTGAAACCCTAACTATAGAAACCAAAAGGTAAATAAGAGAAAGTGGAAAGGGTTAGCCAAGGTTTTTACCACGACCACCCTATAAAGATGAATGTGGTCCACTGAGCAAAACCAACTTACTTCAAAGATGTCATTGTTCGGCCAGACGCCACCAAGCTCCAAAGAACTTCACAAGAAATACCACAAGGAGGCCCATGAGCCCGGGAAAGCTGCTTCCGGCATTTCAGCGGGTCGAGCGACCCTCTCAAGCTCACCAGGAGCCCCCACTGCAACTGCGAGTTCCCCCGAACTCTTTCGCTCTCCTCGCTGAGATGGGGATAAATTCCGGCCAAGCTCCCATATCTCACGAATAGCAGCTAGCTCGGTCTACCGACATATCGGACCCCCCCCCCCCCCCCCAGGATTGTGTCGTGGTCCCTCGCCGGACCATCCTAGTTACACAACTTGCCAGTGGGGCAGAGGTCTGGGACTGCATGATCGATGTCACATCGGCATCCCTTGGTTATAACCAGCGGACTACGTCAATTCTCAATGTTCCCGCTTGGAGGGAATGGCTAGTCAAACTTACAAACTCGTGCCTGGCCCTCGGCCGCTACCCAGAAACCTTTCGTAAAGCGGAAGTGTATGTATGTATTACTCTTTAACGTCTACCTACTGGTATTTCACAGCAATACGACGGCATGAAGCGGAAGTCATAGTCATCCCAAAACCCGATAAAGACGACCTGACCAGTCCCTCGAATTGGAGACCTATCTCCTTCCTACCCACCATTGGCAAAGAGCCTCGCCTTCTGAGCCATCAAGGCCAAGGTGAACACTTTGGGGCTCTGCCTGGGCGAGCTGCCACAAACCTAGTAGAATGCTTAGTACATTCGATATTCAGAGCCTAGAACTTTTCAAGAAACATATCACGAATTATTTTACTGTCATCTCTTTCTATATTCAAATTGCTAAATTTGACAACACCGATATCCAACCATCAGCGGCAAACGGGTTTGTTCGTGCTCTCACGGAACTAGAAGGCTTATCGGATGCCCAACAAGAAAAATGCATTCTCTATTACATGTCTGAACAAACAAAGTAAGGATTTTCATAATTATAAAACTGCAGGGTGATAAATGATTGCACACACAGATTTTTAGGAACAAAAATGCATTCAGCACCATTGACAAATATGGCTAACACCAACTTGAGGTTTTTATATCAAGCAAAGCCAAACAATCTGTCGACCCGGATAATCTATATGTCAAATTCGAAATACTATCCAGTCTGTTTATCAGTAGAGGAGGAATATAGTCGGCTTCTTTCTAGGCCACCGTTGTTTCAATAACCAACATGCACATACACACACTCATAACACCTTAATTGATTAACCCTGTTAGGGTTTGACTTATACTTTTCATCTTTTCTTTCCTTTTGCTTTGTTAGGAATGTCCATGATTGCATTTCTAATACTTAATCTGTTTTGAGTTAGCTGCCAGTCCGCCGACTTGTCTAATTGTCTAATTGTTTGTGTAACTATTTATCTTACCTACTTGCCTTTTGTCTGATGTAACTACCTCTTAGATTCTGATAGAATCTTTTGGACTATCACGTTCATTCTGTCCCTCCAGTCTTTAAATACTGGTATGCTCCTCTCTTAGTTTATTTTCATTCTAAATATTCTCTCCAGACTGTCGACAGATGACCTGCTCTCCCAGCAGCCTTCCGGTTTTAACACGCCTTTTCTTCGGTGATTCAGCTTTCTCAGGTTAGACAGTCCTACTCTCCTTCCCCTTTAGCCATGGTCAACAACAACAAAGGCCTCAACCTTTCACTCCGTGGTTTCCTATATTATGCCTTGTTACCTCTCCTGTGGTTTCTGGGCCACTTCCCCCTTCTCCAAGTCAGATCACTTGCGGCCTCCACTTGGGCTTAGCATTTGGTAACTTTATGCAACGGTTTTCTCTAACTATAAATTGTGCCTTTAGGAGAAGCTTAATAGCAGCCTGAAAGATGATGCACAAGAGTTTTGGCCATATTTGATGGCTAACCTTGACTCTACTTTTGGGATTTCCAAAGAAGAGCATTCAGATCCTTAAAATTAAGGACTATGCTTAGAGGGAAACTTTCCTCTACGCCTTCTTACGCACGAGGGTCCATGTGTGAAGAACATCTGTCTGCTCTGTTTTCTGATACAGATAACGAGCCAAAGACAGAAGATGGTGAACTTTGAAGAGCAGATGGTAAGTCAAAAGCCAAGATATACTATAGTGATATATGAATGCTGATCAATGTATTTTAATAGAGCAATCGGGTGCTTTTGGACTGCGTATGTTATTATCCGTTTTCGCGTTTCGATTTCCGCTTCGGCATAACATCTCCTGGTACTTCCGGCGTTTCCAGCATATTGCTGGGATAACTCACTTAGATTCACATTTGGATCATTCCGCCCTGAGAGATATGGAGAATGCCTTGCTCAAATCCGGCTTGAAAGATTGGCCGAATCGCTGAATTTGGCTATAACATCAACATCGGAAATGCTCAGACCAACACCCTCTAGAGCATCTTCGTCACCATTACCACCCAGACTTTCCGCCATATGGTGTCTTGTGGCCTTTAGTAAGGCTACCTGTCCTGTGGCCAGTCCATCATCTATCTATCTATCTCTACCATCGTCGAACAATTCCTGGTAAGCTGTTACATCGCATTCAAATAAGCCAACGTATAAATGCTAAGTTAGAAAAATTGAAACAGCACTTAAGCCCTGACAGGTTATCATATCTCGAAAATGATATCAAGCATACACCTGTTGCTTGCATTGGCTTTCATCATACTGCGTTTAGCAATTCAACAACGAGAGAACTCGCATAGAGACAAGTCTGGTTCCGTGGGAATGCTTCTATCCAGGTCAGAATAGCGACTCGACTTTGCAGGCATTCCTAATATCGAATCTGAGTCAGACAACATCAGCCCTATCAAAGTCACCAGCGTTACCCGGGGAGAAGCCACCAAAAGGTTCACATGGTGATGATTATAGAGCTTTTTACATCATATTCAAACCTATGTACGCCTCTGTCTCTAATACTGTATCCAAGGTAAAGACCAAAACCCCACCAGCACTGGATGAGTATTGCACTCACAAGTGCATTCTTGAATTGGTCTATGGTGATGAACTCGATGAGCAGTGCCCCGACTTTGCAACTCGCAATTCTGCTGCAGCATCTGATGCTAAACACCCTATATCAGTGTCAGAGTTGGACGCTACCATGAAGAAACACAAAATACAACGCTTTTATCGGGTCTCCTCATGGTTGGGAAGCATTGATCTTCTGGTCAAACAACGTCGATATGTTTGTTGCTCTCTTAGAATAGCCTTCATCGACACAATCATCAAGCGTTCTCGCTACTCCATGTCCTTGTTCCGGTCGGTTTAGCACACAACTTAGTCTGCCCTGTGAAATTCTGGGTAAATTTCACAAGATTATGAGAAAGTTGTTCCCTACACATTTCCATCGCTACTTTACAAAAGAGAAAATAAAGCAATAATCAAATAATATCACCTGTCATACAGTGTGAGCCCTTCTTCGTCCATTTTCAGTGCCCTTTCATATGTCCCATTATAACACTATCTTGGACGATTAGATTTGTTCTTGACAAATGTACATTAGTAAAACACGATTGCATGTATGATACTTAAGCAGACAACCTAACTACGTATTTATATTTCTTAAAGCTCTTCATTACATACATATCACAGCATCGTCACGTCATTATTCATGGTAGAAAAGATAAATGTTAGAGGTAAAGGATACTGTTAATATTCTATACTAGCTAATAGTAGCATTCAAATGCTAACCAGATATCCTGATTATGGTTCATTATGCGTTGATTCCAAATAACATATGATCCGAACACATCAAGAACCCAAAAACAAGAAACAAACAGTATATCGTAAGAATGATTTGGTCTTGTTGTACCCAAAATATCAAAGTTTCCAAATAACGCACATTTAACGAAGTCTATTAAGAATCCGAGTGGTCTGCTTTTGTCTATGACCAACTCGCATTATTGTAAAATCAACCCAGGAAAATAATCCCTTCCACACACACAAATTGACCCCGGATCTAAGTAGACCAAACTTCCAATGCGATCAAAACAGGGACACGAAGATACCCAACTGAAGAACAATGAAAAGCAAAAACAATGCAGCATGCAAAAGACCAGGGCTCTTTTCCAATGTGAAAACATAAGAACAAGATGTGGTGTTGCCGAGGCCGTGATTGTCGTTAGAATCACATACTATGGTGGTTGCATAGTATATTGCTATCCAGTTGCAGTCGGTCATGTATCTTCACGACATCCAGCCTAGTAGCATGTGGAGAGAATGGAGAATCAGATCTGGAAATTCGGGATGGGCGATTTACAGAGCGAGGGCAACAGCCAGGATACCGGCCAGACCGGCACCGGAGACAGCCATAGCCTTGCCAGCGCCAGCAGTGACGGTGGAAGGAGTAGGGGTGTAAGAGCCGGTGGGCTGGTAGGTGGTACCGGAAGCAGTGGAGGCAGAGCCGTGACCAGTGCCAGTGGCCCAGGGGACGGTAGAGTTGGCAACACCAGTGCTGCATAGTTGTGTTAGTTATATGTATCATGAGTTATTGCAAAACGGAAATCAGAACAAAAAAAGCATACCAGGTGGAGCAGGCAACATACGACGAGGTGAAGACGGGCTTGCTGACGGTGCAAGGGCAGTCAGTGATGGTCAGGGTGGTAGCCTCGGTGACGACGTAGGTCTGCGAGCCGTAGGTGAGGGTGGTGGCCTCAGGGCAGTAGGTAGTGTAAGCAGTCAGGACCTCGGTGACGTAGGAGACGTTGGAGGCAGCAGTCTGGGCCGAGACGGCGGTGGCGGCGACGGCGACTAGAGCAGCGGAGAACTTCATTTTGACTGATTAAGAGGGTTGTTCCGGGAAGGAAACGTTTGGAAATAAATATTAATATATGGGGTTTTTGGGAAAAATTATTAAAGTTTGATAACGAATGTCTGGACTGTAAAGTCGCGGGTGAGAGAAGTAGCGAGCGTGTGTGGGTGAGGAGGAAAAGGAAGAGAAGAGGAGTCAGAAGAAGGAGATCGGGATGATCTTTATACAGATTTTTGCATAGTGAGGGAACGCAAGAAACCGACAAGAGGTGTGGATGGTCCTGGCGCCCTGGCTTGGCGTAGCAGAAACGAGAGAGAGGAAGAAAAACAAGCCAGAAACCCAGAGCCAGCAACCAGCTCGTCCAGATCAGTCTAATCCGTCCTTCCCATGCCATCCCATTCAATCCTGGTCTAGCAACTAGAAGTCCAAGCACACCCTCTTCCTCTCTCACCCCCCCACCCCCCCCAGCCAGAAATCATTTTGGCTAGGCCGCCTGAACAGCAGCAGCAGAAGGTAGATCATCTGCCTTCGCGTGTTCTCTCAAGTCTGCAAAAGTCGGTCGTGTAGTGGTGTTAGTGCCCTTGGCAAGAGGTCTTCGTTGCCCCTTTCCCATCTTAAGCTTAGAATCCCCTTGACTTGTTAGGTTGAATGGTATGTACCTGAGGTGCCTTGCTCTCGCATCTCAGAGTACATGTATATGCCTTTTCCGGAGTATTCTGGTATGATCTGCCAGGGGTGTCTATAACTGTATCTGTAAGTGAGTTTGACCGCCGCATAAGGGGGCGTACGCGCGATTTAGCTATGCTTTACCAGTATTCTAACATGGTGTGTCAAGTTAGTGCATACAGATACATACCTGTAGGTTAATAATACCGACTGCAGCAGTGATAGATATCGGCTTTTACAGGCCAAACAGCAGCTACGATCGCGCTATTACCGCAGCCGGCGTCAACGGGATAGACTTCATGTGCTATGAGCGCTATAAGTAAGACAACTCAAGTACTTGGCCGGAATGCGGGAGTCTGGCTTGCAAGATACAGGGAGAAAAAAAGGTTCCGTTTTCAAACTCAGTTTGGTCCGCCAAATCCGGAGTCGTTGAACTACACAAACTTCTAGAGGGCTTGTTTGGCCTTGTTCTCCCTTGCGGCAGAAGACGTGCAGAATGACGCCGACCATCCATCTGTCGGTCAGCCAGGTTAGGTTGGCTTGGCTAGTCCAAGAGCGAAGCGAAGTGTAGAGTCTCGATACTCCATAGTTTAAAGCTGTATTGGCATATTCTACATGTATAGACCAGTCTGCTGTATGCTCGAGGAGGGAGAGCGAGGCGTTCGCCCTGAGATGAACTGACTGGCCCAGCTTGGGCGTTTGTGCAAGTCAAGTTGGTGGGTAATGCGCTTGGTTATCATTTGACGCATTACCACAAAGGTCATTGCTTCCCGTATCAATATTGATTGAGCCTTCACGAGCCTTGGTGGTCCTCCTCGTTTTTCTCGTACTCAATAGTTGGCTATCGTGTGTCTCTGTATATGTACAGAGATATAGCGTTCTCCTAGAATTTCTACGATATTGGTCTTTCGGTAAAGTAAGGTTTAGCGGTATGCTATCTTTTGTTTGCTTTAACAGATACGAAGTCCAACGGGAGCAGTAAAGCGCGGCTCTCGTAATTCAAGCTTGTCTTTCTTTGCTAGCGCAGCAACAAATCAGCAGCAGAGTTCACCCTCCAAGGCCTACTTCAGTGGTAACTCTGTGGTAACGGTCTTGATAGCAAGAAATTGGCTGTGGGGCAATGTTCAGCCATAAGCCAATCAGCAACGCTAGGCCTGATTAGATCCCCTTGATTGGGAGATTGGCTACTTTTGGGATGGACTAGACAAAAGAGATGGAGGGGGTGTCTGTAACGTTTCAACTGTAACAAGTAAGAAAGGTTAGTAAAAATACCCTAGGCACCACAGAAGCAAGCTTATTTGCTCGTTATTGTCGTTAGCTTCTCGTATTCCTACTGGGTGGTCTGCTCTCTAGTCTGCTCATCTGGGTTTGCCGTTATCTTACGTTTACAGATAACATGTCAGACTGCTAGGGTTATCTCGTACCCAGAAGCTGTTAGCTATTGTGATAGTCGGGGAAGGAGGGCAAAGGGCAGCATGTCTGATGTAAATCTCTAATTTGGGCTTGGCTGGGAACGAAACCGTCTCATTTTGTACGCAAGCACATGTCTCGAGGTAGCTCTATTCAACGAAAGCAGCACCGACTGAAGAGTCTCGATGACGTCGGCAGCACTCTAGACCACCTTCAGGTCGAGTCGGCGAGGCATGTGGACGCCGTGCAGTTGCCGCTTCAGAGGCTTTACAGTTGGCTGACAGTGACCTTGACTAGATATTGTCATACATTCTAGGATCTAGATGCATTCGGTCCTCCTTCTTCTGCTCACAGCGATGACTGCAAACAAGAACAAGAACAACACGCCGATACCGTCGAGAGGAGGTAAAGCAGTTCTGGATAAGTACATGTACATACAAATGCATGTAAGGGTGGTTTGGATTACTGAGCTCAAGCATATCTGACAAACACCAGGATATTAGAAATTCGATCTACACAGCTCAATTGCGACCTTGTTGGTCCATTGGAGGAACTGGAACGTGGGAGCCAGCGCTGTTTCTGTGGCTACAATGCTACAATGGTACAGGCACTGTCTAGGCGCTCTTTAGGCTGCTAATAGTAAGAATGTAGGCATGTATTTGTTGCATTATTGCCATTGTTGTGGATTCTTGCCTCTAAGACGTTGCTTCTGGTGATATTTATACAGGGATATAATAGTCTAGTCAAAATGATACTGACATTGAGCTTCTCAATCCTTGTCTACTTACAATGTCAAAAAGTTTGAAGCGATTCGAATACAAGCGTTGATATGATAATACTTGTTTGGAATTCTTGAGTGGCCATAATACAAATGAACGAATAATCAAGAGAGGGTGATAAAAAAATAACGAAAAAGGCCGGTCTGGAGGACAAAGTAAGGATCGGCCAATCACAGAAGAATAAGCAGCCAGAAAAGTGGACCCTGGCTCGGGCTAATGCAGGGACCATAACAGGAAGGAACAAGGAGCACAACCTCATAACCTTCTGTTAGCTGCAAGAACAATGAACTAGTTCCGTAGTTACCTTTTTCAGGTTCACTTCAGAGCATTCAATGACTGTTTGCAAAAAAAAGATTTTTTTTTTGCCACAATCTGCCGAAAATGAATCAAAGCCAACAAAAACAAAAAGCAATTTTGATGCTAATTTTGTTTATAATCATTACATTACAGCGCTGCTTTCAGAAATCGGCCCAAACGTGACTTAAATTTTGGGACGAACACGAATAGACCTCGTGTTATATAGATGATTAAGCCAAAATGGGCTTGATAAATTCGACTAATTTCTGCGGCATCTTATCATGTCTTGGTTTTCGCTATATCGCTATAATTACCGCGCCCACTAGCCGCTGAATCTGATATGATTTGTCCCGATATTGGTTATCTCGAGAGAATGCTGATATGGTATATAGCCGCTTATAGCGGGTGAATCAATTGTCTGACGTAGTATGAATCATATACCAACTCGACGTAATTCACCGTGACTAAACCGGTGAGGCTCTTTCTATCAATATCACCAAGGGCTGCACACAGCAATGAGGCGAATACGGGCAGTAATCTCAAAAGTGTTATTGGCACGCCATTGAGCTGTCTAACGAGAGTTTACTTCCGAATCGATCATGGCCGACAAGATTAGACTCAGTTGTGTATTCTATTTTCAACAGCTACTCGGATCACGATAAGGCCGCAAACGAACTTCAACAAGACCTTCTGAGTAGCACTGCACCCGTAATCAAAATTGTGTACAGCCAGTAGTTGTGGTGACACACGTCCCAGGAATCAGCCAAAGCTCGGTCGATTCGGCAGCAATATTGATAGATGAGATGGTGATGGTCAGGGGAAGCCGTTCAAAGCTCAAGCGCTCTCAAAGCCGACATTGGTGTTGTCTATACACAGATCTACCTTCATGCTGTTCGACGGCTTCAACATCTAATCTACTCTTGCTATCGGCCTAGTCAGAATTACAACTACCATGGAAGCTGTTATTCCGCCTCCGAGATACGCTATACAGAACAGGAAGGCGATGTACAATAGAAGAATGAGCACAAATAGTATCCGAGCACTTCTGTTCGCCGTACAAGTTTAGTCTAACTGTAGACCCAACCTTACCTTTTTGGCTTACCTTTGAGTGGCTTTGATAAGCTATAACCGAGCTGGCTCTATCAAGTATACGGGCTTAGTCGCTATCAACAAGAGAAAAGAAAGATTTAGCGCGGCTCCTAGACTATTCCCCACGATCCTTGGCGCATTTAGATGGCGATGGTGCTGCTCATTAGCAAACTTTGGCCGCTGCTAAATTTGGCACTCTGGCATGGCATCTACAACTAACACGAACGTTTGTGTGTGCACAAACACAGCCAAGAAGGTCTTGAAGGTTCATTTTGTCAGTGCTAGTTGGTACATTATACTGATGTAATTACAGCTAATTCCATGGGCTTCCTTGAGCCATATGCTTATCTAATTAAGCTTTGTTTCTTGTGGATATTAGGCCAATATCCGTTCGCCCTGATCGTCAGGCGCACCAGACTGACCAGCTCTTCTCCGATAAGATGACTAGAAAGAAGAGTAAATATACAGATTACTTCCTCCATAGTTTTCTTGAGGACTAGGATCATAGGCTCAAGGCCCACGAGAACGGCCCCGATTTGCAAAAAGGCTCCTTCATCCCAGTAACGAAAGTAGAGTCTATTTTGTTCTGGCCCGTGCTGATCTCGTGTTCTCAACTTTGCCAGTCATACATATAATCAATAATAAAGGCCGATAGCCAGCCAGACAAAAAATTTGCTGCTATGCTTTTTGGTAGGGGGGCTTTGCCTGCCAATTTGAACCACGGGCCCTTTTTCATGCGTTAAGACTCTGAATTTTTTCTTGCTTCTTTCTTTCTTGCCTGTTTTGTTCTCGACCTTTTTGTTTCCATGGCTCATTATCCTAAACACGATATGAACGAGCCTTAGAAGTACATTCAAATATCTGTCTACTACATACATATGGGCTCAAAGTACTGCATATTACGCGCCGTGATTGAGTTGCACAGAAGTCACATTGCTCATTTTTCCAGGTGCATGAAGGAACAAAGAACATCATGTTGCAATCACTTACCAACAGCTCATAATTCTTGGTGATCTAATTTGATTTCGACTGCAACTCTATTGGAATCATCGAGATAACAAAAGTGTGCAAATGGCCTGCCAATAGTTGGGGGTCTAATTTCCACTCTTTGCCATATCTCCAACCAGTTGTGTTCCCCTGACCCTTCAGCTTGCTTCTCAACTTGTTCACTAAAGTCTAATAGCATCTTGTTATTTCTCTCTTTCTTGTATATCCCTGTAAAATATAGCCTTTGGCAATACTAGAAGCCTTCTCAGGCGATATTAACTCTTCCTCCACAAAATCTAGAACTGGCCTTGTTCAGCACTGATCACGATCTAGAACATGGTGCCTCTTGAGAATCGTGGGGCAGCGAGGTCTAACCAACCGATCAAACCCTCATATCACACTCTTTGGCTTAACTTAAACTTGGCCTGAATATCTGACATCATCGAACATACAAATCATGAATTTATAGGACGCCGAATAGGTTGACTGTTTGTAGAGGTGGCATGTTCCTCATTCAAAGATACGCTGGATATGCGTACATAATATGCATAGCTCCAGGAGTATAGAGACAAGATGAGAAGATAGTTACATCCTGGTATTCTGCCAGTCAAGTGAGCAACCACGCTAAACAATATGAATACGAGCTCGACCAGAATCACCAAAACCCAGTACATGTAACAAAGAGTAAAAGGCACAATAGAGAAGAACAGAGAACAAGGTTTCTTTGGTACCGGCCATGATGTTCTCGCAGAGGTGGAGAAGCCAAGCCGAAGCGAAGGGAACCTAAAAGAACAAGACATGAGCTCTGTGCGCTTCATATCATGCAGGCCGTTCTTTCTTACCAACAAGTAAGCAAAATGCTATAGCGAGCAACCAAAGCCAAACTGTTGATCTAAGAACGCTGAAAGGAAAAGAAAACTACAAGAACGAAGAGAGCAGGGGAAGAAAATGACATCGCATATGCATTGTTGCATCCATCACAACCTCATCATCTCTTACGGGCGCACAATGGGGGTGTTCATTTGGGTACTTTGTTTCTTGATTTCTCGTATCGCCCGTAGCTTCATCGTACTTTGTTTATCACTGCTGTGCCGCTATCGTCTCTTGTTCTTGGCTTGTTGTTGATTAACAAGAGTATACCTAGCAGGTCGACTGGCAAGTGAATAGGCTGAATAAGAACCCTGCTGTCGTTGCTGGTATTCTCAATATAAGCGAGCACACTATTTGATTGTTGGTCGTTCTTGGCTTGCTGTTCTTTATTATCTGTGATTACATGTATTTGTATGCATGTAGTGATTAACGTAGCTAGTTAGTGTGATTTGTATTGTTCTATTATGATAACAGAGTTGAGAGTTTAAATATTTTCCTGTCTAGTTATCTTCATGGTTGGTCCAAGTCTATAGTTTCGTTGTTGGCGTTGTTCACCGTTCATCCGTTTTCCGGCTTGATAAGTCTAATACTCATATATGTAACAGCAAATCATGCTGTTGATCATGTCTGTCCGGAGTGAATATTGCTTGCTTTTTACATGCATTCTATTGCTTCCAGAATCCCCGAACATTAAACCTTCCTAATCTGTACTATGTACATATAAGAGATCATTCTTATGCTTCTAACCAATAACCTAAAAGCAGTCTAAAATATTCCATGGCCCCTGGCTTAATGCTGGAGGGGGGAAGAGATCCGTCAATACTTATGTGAGCTCTGATATTGACTCATCTATGCCCTTCCAGAACTCACCATTCTTAAAAAGCACAGACCAGGAAAAGCCGCAGTAAGAGAAAGAAAGCAGAGAAAAAAGCAAAACAGAAGGGGAGGGAAAAGCTAACAGGTGTAGTGTCTAATATCCTTCACATGCATTACCATTGCTCATCAAGCACCCCTGGAATCGACATTACAGTAGTGGTGTTTTGATAAACGATGTAGACAAGATGACTTGGCTTAACAACTTGAATACATTATAGACATATTATGGAATAGCCTTGATTTGTCGTATGGAGGCCGGATACGCACCGGAGCTCAACGCCACTGTTACTTTCTAGTTCATAGATCCAATATCATGAACACAGCTTGCTTTGACACTTGATATAGAAGGTGATCAATATTGTTGTTACAGCGAGAAAAGGATATTCCAAACCGGCAGAACCGCTCTATGCGATTCATCGGCATACATTGTAGCACATATCTTTCGCAATCATCTTGTCATGCCATCACCAGGTTTTGCTCGACTGAAATAGGTAGCAATACCAGCCTCGCTTCACCGAAACGCGCAAAGAGACTCAAAGAGCTATGCATTGTATATCTGCGGTGGCTAAATATGCGCGTACTTATAGTAGTATTACTACGTTTACATGCTATCGTACAGCTGAATACAACAACACTAACTCTTTCGGCTAAGCTACATGTCGCGCAGCTCCGTGACCTATCAATCGAATAAGTACATATGTACATATACACTAAAAAACAGAAACTGCTACAGATGGTTACAGAAATCGGAGTAGGCCATGTCCGCACCGACAACAACTCATGAATTCCGGGACAGACACACCGAGAAGTTCCGACATATACAGATACATGTATTGCTACATACCAATACTTTACTAGTACTAATGACACTGGTTCTACGGCCCACAGCATTTGTGGCTTCTGTTCCTTGCATCAAAGGTTCAAGAGGTGGAATCCCAAGTTGCTTCCTTTACCGCTACTTATCTTTGCATTCTTGGCAAGATTGAAAAAATGAAGACAAGAGCAATATTTCTCCAATTAAGCACTGACATTTATCTGCGCCTAACGGTCTTTTGATATCTTCATCTAGGCATCAGAAAAAAAAGAGGTTCATAGAGCTCCCCCATCTACAACTTGGAGAGGAGGAAAGCTTATTGCTTCAGTTATATTGCATCTTGGAAGCCAAGACTGTAAGCGAAAGGCGCAGCAACAGCGTGTTCGTTGGGTCGATGAAGCTATGGAAACAGTGTTGCTGTCGTTTACTTGCTGATTTATATCATATTATTATTGTTTACTTCTCATTCTCATGACTGACTAGCGACATTTACACTTTGATCTGCTTATTGTCAACTTACTTCAACCTCGCTGTCTTAAGACCACTGTTATGACTCTTGTCTGTTTGTCATGCATATGATCTTCATTGTCAAGTCTCATATCTGCGGCTATAGACCATTCGAGACCTTGAACTCTGTCATTATAGTTGTGTTGAAAGCTCCCTATCGGATGGCTGATGTCTCATGTGAAGCCTAGAAGCCTCCCTCGGAATATCTCCTGACTGTCACGAACACTTTATAGACTCCTAGACTCTTTTTGTCTTCACTACGTAACATCCTATGAGCAAACATTCCCTAATGTGTCTCAACATATGAAGTTGTAATCATATCTTGGTGTTGAAGACATAAGAAGGGTTAGGGTATATATAATGGACATGCATCCTATATAAATCATGATGATAGAAAATTGCCGACTACAAGCCAAACTAGTTTCGTTATCAGGAGTGTACTACACTCTATGTGATAATTTTCCTCTCAAGACAGTATAAAAGAACATAACTTTTCTAACGCCTCTTTATCATGAAGCCCCCCCCATATCTCCTTATGACTTAGATCTTGGACTTCTGCCTCATCTAACAACACATCCAACATGTGTGCTCGAACTAACTTTCCGCGAGAGAACAGCCTGAAAACAAGTCTATAGCTGATTATAAGCCCATTTAGTAAGTGCTAAAATATCATCGAATATTCGACAAGCTTTGTAAGATCTAGAGATGCTTTCAGCTTAGCCTACAGGTAGATGGCTCAGATATATCTCAGTTTAAAAAATGGCTACACACGATAATTAGTTAAATATATTGACTGGAAAATGACGTAAGAGAGATGTGATTAAGGGTAATATATTTCTTAAATTCAGATATATCAACAAGACAATAGTTAGAGACAATTGGTATATTCTTTTAATGGATCGAATTAGGGACAAGCTGGTGATGATGATATTTGACCGGTAAACATTTTGATGCTTGATACTTAGTATATATAAGAATGTGAGAGAGGCCTAACTATGACATGGATGATATCAGAGAAATGATGATGGTTGGAATCACAAGATGAATATCGAGGTAGTAGGACCCATAGCCAACATAATAAGTCAATGAACAAGATGAACATCTACTAATCAGAGGTTTAGGCAATTGGGACATGAAATTTCTAAGATGTTGAATAAAATCAATATTAGTGGCTTGATGCTATTCATTCACCCGGAATGTGATATGAAGTATGATATCCAGCGTGCAATGTTATCACTAGACCTAGTAGATTGACAATCACAAAAGGCAAAGTTTGATCATAAGATGCGAAGTTAACTATCAATACCAGGACTATTTAGATTGATCACTAAAGGCCCAATACTGAAAGTATACATGAAACCAATCTATAAGATCTAATTAGAAAAGGGCATGAAATGACTTAATTGTGAAAAACAACAATACTCACAGAAACATAAGGTGTCACAAGGGCCATGGTTGTGAGAAGCACACCAAAAATTAGATGTTTAACTTTATACACATGGACCAAAAAGCTCTAGTGACTAGACAGGCACAGAATGGATCATACGTCAAGGCAATAGTAGGAGGGAAGGTTGTTGGCCGAGACCGAAAAAATCCCGGTTTCGGAGCAACATCAAAACTATGACTAAGCCAAAGATTACCAAGAAACAACAACACCGGCGTAATTGGTGTAGTGGTAACATTAATCGTTGCCATCTGGTAATGATTTCGATTAGCCCTGGGTTCGATTCCCAGATTACGCAACAGTTAAACAGCCATTCTAATATGGTGTCACCTTTTGGTGTGATTTTTGACTTGTGAAATTCTGATTCACAGCGCAGGATTAAAGAGAAGGCACGGAATTATTTTGTCATGTATGAGATCATGTTTTCTTTTTATTTTTATTTTCAAGTCTGACCATGGACCTGCTTTGACCGTAGTATGAGATCACATAAGCAGTATGAATTGTGTAAAGTAAGATTTCTAGTGCTTATGGAGCCAGTCAAGCATCTGGTCATATGCAACCTCTTGTGCTTGCTTGATATCATGTTGCGGGTAATCTCCTACCACAGCAAAACCTGTAAAGGTGTTAGAAACCATAAATATACTGATAGCCAGATGTAGCGAAAGCTTTCTTAACTTACCATGAGGAACACTGGGGTACACCTTTACTTCATGTTCTAAAGACTCTTTCTCCATAGTGTCCTCTCCAGCTGATCGGATTTCATCAGGGAACAGAGGGTCGTTCTCCACGCAAACCAAGCTCACGGGAGCCTTGACACCGAAGAAGTCGCCATTAGTGACGGATGTGGGATGAGCAAGAGCACCTGCCTTGATCAAGGGACCTTTCCGGACCGAGCCAGCCTCTACATCAGTGGCCTCAATTTGATAAGGAGCTTGGTTCTCGTGAGACAGAAGTAGTACATAGCGACCACCAAAGCAGTATCCAACGGCATAAATACCCTCCCCTTCCTTGACAGCAGCTTCGTACTTTTCCTTGCATCCATCAATCACGCGGTAGAGAAGAGGCATGACCTTTTCTTGTGTATGTCTCGCCAGCCACATGTCAATCATGAAGCTCTTGGCCGTTTCGGCCGCACGCAGTTTGAACATATCCAGGAATGAGTTAGATGAGAGATCTAGTTCGTCTTCGAGACCGGCCGAGTTGGGAGCCGGGTCGCCGCCAAACAAGTCTGGCATGACGACGAGGAATCCTTCGGATGCAAACTTGTCAGACTGGATTTGGTTGTTGGTAGAGTGTAGGCCAGTGCCGCCCGTCAACATCAACAGGAGCTGAGCGGGCATGTGTGGGTAATCGTTAGGCTTGGAAATATAGCACTGTTATACCAAAAAATCAAAAGAAAGATGGGGAGATTATGTTAGAATCATTTAATGCCAGCAGTCGAAGCGCTCAATACAGGTCCGGGTTACCTCGACGTCATTGATATTCACTATTTCGCCAGTAGAGGCCTTTCCAGAGGCTGGGAACATGGATAGCTATGTTAGTCTGACTTAGTCCTTAGTATAGGAGATGCGGCGTAGCTTACGAGTAGGTCTATCGCTGGTGCAGCAGTCGCCCATGGCGGGAGTTGCGGATACAATGGGCGTAGCTTCGGGGCTGCTTAGAGGGGAGACATCTTCATGAGCATCGCTTTCGGGAGCTCTGGTTGCAACATCGGAATCGGCCATGACGGAGATAGTTGGTGCCTGTTTGATAGACGGAGGCGCTAACACGGTAGTAGTAGTAGTAGTAGTAGTAGTAGTAGTAGTAGTAGTAGTAGTAGTAGTAGTAGTAGTAGTAGTAGTAGTAGTAGTAGTAGTAGTAGTAGTAAGTAGTGGTGGATAG
>RHDR01000229.1:0-42636 GCA_009806295.1 Davidsoniella neocaledoniae
ATCGTGGCAACGCCTTTGTGTGCGCCATGACCGCCGCCGTCATGCTACAGGCCATCGACCCGTTCCGCAGCGGCAAGCTCGTGCTCTTCCAAGCAGCTATACCGTCGACTGGCACGACTTCGAGCTCGTGCCGTACATGCTGCTAGGTATCATAGGCGGTGTCTACGGCGGTCTCTTTGTGCGCCTCAACATGGCCGTGCAGCGCTGGAAGGCCGCCGCTGCCGCCACTCACCGGCTTCCGGGCCCGGTGGCGCTTGTGGCGCTTGTGGCTGTGCTGACCGCCCTGGTCAACTTCCCAAACATCTACATGCGTGTACCAACTTCGCGGCTGGTGCGCAGTTTGTTCACCGAGTGTGCCCAGCTTCTCGATGACAATGTCGGCCTGTGCAAGACCGGCGCTGCCTCAACTGCCACAGTTGTGTTGCTGTTGTTTGCCGCCGCCCTTGCCTTTGCTCTGACCGCCGTGACCTTTGGCCTCCAGATTCCCGCAGGTATCTTGCTGCCATCTATCGCAATCGGTGCCCTATTAGGTCGTGCTCTGGGCATCGTCGTCGAGCTATGGGCTCGTGCCGCTCCGACTTCGATCATCTTTGCCTCGTGCGCCCCGGATCTGCCGTGTGTAACACCTGGAACATATGCTGTGGTAGGCGCCGCTGCTGCTTTAGCCGGCGTTACTCGCATGACCGTGTCTATTGTGGTCATTATGTTTGAGCTCACCGGCGCCCTCACCTTTGTCCTGCCTATCATGGTTGCCGTCATGCTATCCAAATGGGTCGGCGATGCCCTCTCGACACATAGTATCTACGACGCTTGGATCCGTCTCAACGCCTATCCGCTCATTGCTCCCGAGGCTCTTCGGCCGCCACCATCGTGCCGCCCGGTCGTGCTGCCGATCACATGGCCCGTATCGAGGACCTGGTTGTGCTTCCGGCCACCGGTCATACAGTCGCCTCACTACAGCGTCTACTGGCCGCCACAGCTGTACGTGGGTTCCCTGTTGTAGCCGATGCCCGCGACGCTATTCTGCTAGGCTATATCTCCCGCGCTGAGCTAGCCTTTGCTCTTCGTTCGGCTCTAGCCCGGGGGACATCACTAGACGCCGAGACGTACTTCACCCCGCCACCTGCTTCGCTCATGGCAGCAGCTGCCGAAGCCGCTGAAGCATCTTCCTCGGCAACAGCCGCCAACAGCACCATACTCGATCTACGTCCATGGATGGATCAGACGCCACTAACACTCAGCGCCCACACATCCATGCAACTCGTCGTCACATACTTCCAGAAACTCGGTGTACGCTACCTATTGCTCGTCGACCGCGGCTCGCTTCAAGGCTTGCTGACGCGCAAAGACGTCTGGTATGTCATCAATGGTGCCAGCGATGGCATGAGCACGGCGGCTGGTGTTGGTCGGCGCATGGCTAGCCCCGGTGGCGCTCTTGGTGATGGAGAGGATGATGGTGACCGTATAGGTAATGACGAGGCAGATGAGCAAAGCGCTGGGCTCTTGCGCTCGGAAGGCCGGAGAGGTCATGAACGTACATATTCTATGGCTTCAGCAGGCGAAACACTCTTATAGACTTCTTTTAATTTGTTGTTTTTTTGTTCACGTTTTCAATTTTCTTCACCAACATGTCATACAATAGATTCAATGATGATTTCTTTTCTATATCAGTTGCGTCGTTTCGATGTGTTCGTGTTCATCATAATGATAATCCCGTCTCGTGAAAAAATGCCCCTCCTAATTAACCAATCCTCGTATCCATTCGTTGGTGAGTCTACATATATTCTCTTTCCATTTCTGCACAAGACTTAGTATTCAAAGTCATCATCCACAGCCGGTCCCTTGCTCTTGGCGACGCTCTCCTGCTTCAGATACATCTCTGCCACCTGCCGACTACTAGTAGCCTCATCTGGCTTCTTATCATCACGGATCTTGATGAACCGCGGGAATCGTAGCGAGATACCCTTTCCACCTGCCGGGTCGATACCCTCGCGGATTCCGGCTTTGTAGCGCGGTGACAGCGTCAAGTCGGCCGTTTTAACCTCCCACACAAAGCGCGGTTCGAACCATACATCAGGCTGGTGTTGTCCGCCACTAGAGTGTGAGTAGAATGGCTTGGCCCGGTCGATGACGATTTGAGATAATGACGCATGCAGTTCTTCAAGCACCTGCTCACTGAAGCCCGTGCCGATGTTGCAAACTGTCTCGTATACCTCGGAGGAAGGGTTATAGCAGGCCAATAGGAAGGCACCATACACTGATGTACGCTTGCCCTTACCAAAATATGCGCCGAGAACAACCAAATCTAGTGAATCGCCGATACCCGATAGATAGTCCTTTTTAATCTGTAATCAGCGTGTTAGCAGATGTTCATGCCGGAGGTTATTCCATATATGTTGTTGTCGTTATCTTTGTCTCTTACCTTTAGCCAGTTGCGACTACGCTTACTGGGCTCATAGCCACTCTCTGTTCCATCCAACATCTTCACCATCAGACCCTCGCATGATGCCTTGACACTATCATCCAAGAAGGTCTGGATATCCTCGAGCTCTTGCGAATCCATGGATGTCGCCGTCGTGAACTCGCCCTCGATAGGCACAAATGCCTTTTGCAGCAGATCACGCCGCTCACGTAAGCTCTTCTCTACCACCGCTTCGCCATTAAGGTAAAGCAGATCGAATGCGAACACGCAAACTTTGATTTTGACATCTTCAAGCTTGACATCCTTCTTTTTGCGTGTCATCAGCGTCTGGAATGGCAGAACCTTCTTCTCAACCATGTCCCATGCCACCGTCTCACAATCCAGCACAAACGACTTGGTCTCTGGCTTGATCCACGTGTGGAGCTTTCCTAGAATATCTGGGTACTTCTTGGACAGATCTTCTGAATTGCGCGAGAAGATAGCTGTGATTCCCGTCGCGTGCTTTTCTGTCGCTTCTGCGCCTGGCGTCGCCTTGAGAATTTCTAGATGGGCATCTTTAGCCACATAGTGGATCTGCGCGCGCTCACCATCATACTTGAACTCGCAAGTAAACGTCTGATCAGTGAATCGATCTAGCACTTCCGTGATCGCCTTGGTTGGCTTGGCCAACATGGGCTTCAGGGGCACGCCAGGGCGTAGCTTGCACTGGTCACGAAGATTGAGAATGCCGTGCTCCAGCGCGGCGGGAATGATAATCTCGTATGTAGGTAACTCGCTGTACACGGTCTTGAGAATCTGTTCTGCCTTTTCTAGCTCTGCCGTCGTGGGGTTGGTGCCCTTGGCTTCCGCCTCGTGGCACATGATCGCCTGTGCTAGTGATACGATTACACTGCGCTCTGCTAAGCCTAGGCGCAGTTTGCCCTCCAGAAAACGCACAATAAACTTGGCTTCACTCGGTCCGCCCTTGTCTATAGTTATGTCAACTTTGGCGCTACCATTAGCGTCTGCAGCCGCTAACAGCTTCTTTATACCATCCACCTTACGACCTTGCGCACCATTGCCTACTGTGACAGTAGCGATGTCCATAAGACTTTTGAGCACACCACGCACAGTCAGTGACTTGGGTTTGAACATGGTGCGCTGCGTAGCGCGACTCTTGACAGCCACAAGACCGAGATCACCAATCTCCTTCTGATCTTGCTTGATAACAGCTAAGCTGCGGCCAGTTGTCTCACCAATAGCCTTCATGATCAACGACTCTCCAATACCCAACTCAATGCCAGCGTAGTCTGGTGCAAGTTTGTTGATCATGAGCTGCACTGTTGGCAGCAAGTCATCGGGCGTCAACCTTAGTACCTGGCGGAGGAACTGCGAACAGTACTCCATGATAATAAGACGTTTGGTAGTTAATTCAACCAGTGAGAATGTTGTACATAACGCTTCATATGGCACCGGTGTACCAGCCGGCCAATCAGGATAGGCTAGCTTCGTGGCTGTCGTCAGTTTCGCCTGAACACGCTTGCGCACTTCAGTCTTCGCTACTTCGTTCTCACTATCGATCGATTCGGCGTCCGACACTGTGGCGGGTTCTTCCGTCTTGGTTGACCCGTCCTTTTTCGCGGTAGAGGCGGCAGAATCAGCTGCAGCGTCTTTTTTAGTAGACTTCTTCGGTGTCTTCTTAGGCGATGCTGCCTTCTTAAAAGATTTCTTGGGCGATTTAGGCGTGTCGCTCATGTCTTCGTCAGATAGCTCGGTTTTCACCGGAGCTGCGACGTCGGATTCATCAGAATCATCGGCGATTCTAGCGCGACCACGACGCGGACGTTTCGTAACCGGTGCATCTTCCATCTCAACGTCAGAGTCAGATTCCTCCTTGACGCTAGACTTGCGGACTCTCTTCTTGGTTTCTATAGTTCTTTATGTCAGAAACTGATGTGAAAACGATACCGGTGATTTACAATAGCCGTTGATTTAGTGGGATGTTTTTCTAGCTTCTCCCTCTCACATACCCTTTTCTGAGGCTGATGATGGAGCGGGCGACGCCTCCTTATTTGCAGTCTTCGCATTGGGCTGTTCATCTTTTGTCGTCTTCGCATCGGCATCGGCATCGGCATCAGCATCGGAATCGGGTTTGGGCTTTGGCTTAGCCTTTGTTGAGAAGCTCAGTGTGGTTTGTTGTTGAGGTGCTTTAGGAGCAGCACCAGATCCGAAGAACTTGCTGTAGATGAAGCAAGATAGTTAGTTTCCAAATCGCAACACAAGCACGTGCAATAAAGTTGGCTTGGTTGGACGGCCAAGAAATGAGGACGGGGATAGAGTAGAGACTATGTAATGAAAAATAGAATAATGACAAAAAACACACCCCAATGTTGTTTGCGATGGCTTCACGTACCCGAGAGTTTGTTGTTTGGGCGCCATAGTGCAAAGCTGTCGAGCTTGTATCGAGCGAAAAGATGGTGTCGACAGATGGTACGCAGGAGAGGAAGAGAAAAAAGAAGAGCTCGTCAAGCTCCTAATGCAACTGGTACCAATTAACCTAGTCGCTGTTGTACTGGCGGCGTACAAGCTGTGGTCCAGGCTGCCACAGCTTTGGGAGCTGCTACTGTTTATTTTGGTGCTATTATTAAGATGCAGGCTATGCGAAGCGAATGCACAGGAGTCAACAGAAGCTAAACCGTACAAGAGCCTTGTTTTGGGGATGCCTGCAGGACTAGCTGAAGCAATGCTATATCTGTTGCTGTCGTTACTGTTATTGCTGTTATCCGTCGACCGACAATAAGCCAAAGAGCTGAACGCTACGGACGCCGGTGCCGTTGAATATAAAGATAGAGAGTAAGGAATTGATGAACGGGGAATCATCAATGAGGGCTGGTGAAGCTTGATGAGGGAAAGCCGCGACGATCGAGATGGTCGACAGACAATGGCCTGATACATTAGAAGAAGGAAAAATAAAGGAAGAAGACGGAAAATAAAGAAGTAGGAAATCAAGAATGGAAGACTAGGTAGCTAACCCGGGTGTCACCTGAAAAAAAAAATGAAAACTCTCAAGATGCTCGCTTTTTGGCTCTTTTGATTTGTTTTCTTAGTGTTTTTCTAGTCTCTTAACACTCAAACAGCAACGATGAATTATGTATTTTTTTCCCTTAGTATAAGCCCATTCAAGAATAGGCTGCCGCTATCTCGTTTTCTTAGCCTGTGAAGTAGGAACTGAAAAGTAGTTTTTCCCAGGCAGCTTCTAGGCAGACTTTAGGTTCCTAGATTCTTCAACAGACGGAATCTCAAGATATTTCAAATAAAACTTGATTCTTGGGATATCTAAAAATTCACAGCCTTCCCTCCTTCCCTTCTTCTCGCCATCCTGTATACATCTGTTTAGTGGGCTTTCCCCTTCTTCCCTAGCAAAACTGACTCAACTTTTTTATATCAACTAACTATTTCACGTTAACCCTTGTTCAACAAGGGTTATATATTATACAACACAAGACGCGTTCCAGCATGTTGAAAGTTCCACTTAACGCGTGATTGTGCCTCGCGTATTGCTCCGGCCTTGCCACCTGATAACACTTGGCGGGGCTTGAGCCTTCCTGTTACAGATAGCCATGTTCGACTATACTAATAATATAATCGAGCACACGGTAGATCCGATGCGGGGCACTAAAAAATACTTTGAACAAAGCAATTACAACGAGGTAAAAGAGATTACAAGAAAAATCAAGAATACCTTGAAATACGACGCTCCGCTGATACTAAGAATTGAAATCACAGTAATAAAAGGACACTTATAATGTAATTTTTATGACATAGTACATTGTGACAAAAGAGTAATAGATATACAGAAAGATATAGAAACAGTCAAATCACATCCCAAGCACGGCATATCAGATATCCAAACAGTCCGGCCTAGTCTAGTCCAGTCCAGTCTAAGGCCAACAAATAAAAATATAACAAGAGCAATAGAAATGGAAGAACTCTTTGGATGTTTTGATGATATGTACGCAACTTTTCTATCAACAATGTTCCATTCTTTATTCTTTTTTTTCTTTCTCTAGCTCCGAAGGCCATAAAAAGACATCAATGGTATCCGAATATCAAAATAGATGGGTGACATAAGAGGGTTAGAGTATGAGTGCTATATGCGTGCGAGAGAGAAAATGAGGATATGGGAGAGGGTAAGTGGGTGAATATTGGAGGAGGGAGAGATAGAAAGATGTAGGGAGACAGCATAAAAAAAGGAGCCTGTATCTGAAAGAAGAGCAAATAGAAGGGATATTAAAAATCTGCTACTGTTTAGTAGTGGTAGTCTTCCTCAATGGTACGGCCACGGATGAACTTGGGCTCGGAACCCTTGACGTAGATATCCTTGTACAGGTTGTCGGGGGTGGCCTCAGGGACGGCCATGGCCTCGGCGATGGCGACCTCGGAAGCGACGAAAGCGCGCGACTCCTTATCCAGCTTCTTGAGCTCCTCCTCGCTGCAGATCTCCCAATCAAGAAGCTGCTGCTTCAGACCGGAGATGGGGTCGTTGGTCGAACGCATGCGCTGGACCTCCTCACGGGTACGGTAGGTGGTACCGGGGTCAGACATGGAGTGACCACCGTAGCGGTAGGTGACGTACTCCAGGACGAGAGGACCGTTGCCGGAGGTGGTAAACTCCTTACCGTACTTGACGGCGGCCTTGACGGACAGGGCATCCATGCCGTTGACCTTCAGACCGGGGATGTACTGGCCACGCTTGTAGTACTCAGTCAGAGCAGAGGAGCGAGCGGCGGAGGTACCCATACCGTACTTGTTGTCTATTAAGAAGATGAGAGGTTAGCAATGCGATTAACTATTTGGAGCAGATGTATATTTCCACTGTTAAGACAGGAATAAACTCACTCTCGCAACCGAACATGGCGGGCAGGTTCCACAGCTTAGCCATGTTGAAAGCCTCGAAGACCTGACCCTGGTTGGAAGCACCATCACCGTACAGGACAATGGAGGCGTTCTTGCGGTTGTTGTACTTGTGGGCGAAGGCCAGACCAGCACCGACGGGGACCTGAGCACCGACGATACCGTTACCACCGTAGAATCCGCTGGTGAACATGTGCATGGAACCACCCTTGCCGTGGACAATACCGCCCTCACGGCCCAGCAACTCACCGACAATAGAGCGAATAGTGGCACCGCGCATCAGGGCATAACCGTGGCAGCGGTAGGCGGTGATGATGTCGTCCTGGGGGGTCAGGGCGCTCTCGATACCAACGCAAACGGCCTCCTGGCCAGTGACCAGGTGGCAGAAACCACGAATCTTCTTCTCCTTGTACAGACGGTCGGCAGCCATCTCCATCTGGCTAGAGGAAGGGAAAGATAATATACGTTAGCATTTTCATTGATGGTTAGCCTATTGACAGGGTGAATAAAGCCACCGCAAACTCTATCGCAGATAGAGCATGGGTACTCGGATATCAGGCCCGGAGATGCACCGCCGAGACATCCCGCCCAGCAGTGGCCAAGAGATATTCATTTTGTAATCGGGGAGTTCTTACCGGATGGTGACCATGTTGGTGTACATCTTCTTCAGCTCCTTCTTGGTGACATCGAGAGTGTAAGGAGGGGGATCCAGCTCGTAGGTCTCGAAAGACTCGTCGCTAAGGGTGACGGAGAAAGGCTCATCCTCGGACTAGATAAGGCGGCGCTTGGGTTAGCCAATTGTGTTTCGTAAGTAGGATATAGCCAAGCAAAATAGGCAAGAAGATGAAGTCCAGGCAGTATCGATGGTTTCCGAATAATTGATGAGCTAGCAGAGAGAAACGACCGTCTTGGATGGAGCAGAGGGAAAGGCAATGGCAAGCGAAAAGAGCGAGAAGCTCGAAGTGGCAATGGACAGCAAACAAGAGAGGCTTTTTTATTCGTTTGTGTTCTGCTCTCGAACTGCAATTGGCCGGGGACTAGTGGTGTGAAAAGCAAGATAACTGATGGGCCCGAGATAAACAAAGTAGTCGGAGGGCTTCATCTTGGTGCATATATGCTCTGGGTATCAGCCGTACCTTGGGGATAGTGCTCTTCTCGACTGAAGCGCCAGCGGCGCTTGTGGTTACCGATCGCGACGAAACAACGGCGGAAGGCAGGCGGACACTAGGCAGCGCGCGGCTGATTCTGAGGGCTCTGGAAAACATTTTGGGATGTGATGGTTTAGGGAGGCTCGATAAAGAGTACAAGAAAAACAAAGACCAAAAGAGAAAAAAAAATGGGAAGGGGGAAAAAAGTACGAAAAAAAAGAAGGAAGTCTGATTATCACCAAGTGGTCGGAAAAGCAGAGAAGGAAGGAGGGGGGCTTTTTCGGGTTCTTACTGGACAAGAGCAAAAAAAATATATAACAATTTGAGAAAAAAAAACAGACCAGGCCAAAAAAAACCCTTCTAGCGATAACGACCAGCAAACACTCTTGTTTTGGCTTGGACTTGGCTACCTTAGTACGGAACTGTTCCCAATGGAGCTCCGAAATTTCCCTCCATCCAGAGCCAACAGAGCCTCTCTTATTGTTGTTGGGGACTGAGTGCCTGACCATTCTGTGGCTACCGCCGTTGCTAATTTCTGCGCTTCTAAAGCTTTAACCTCAGGCCACCAAAATATACTTGGTGCATCAGACTGCACTGTTTACTGCTTTCGAACTGCCTTTCCCCAGTGGGCTCCCCATCTTTAATCAGCTCTTGTCCCCCAAACTCCGGCCGAGTAGATTTCTATATTATAGGTCAAGGTAAAAAAACTCGCTTTGAATGACAACTCGGGTCTCTCAAAAGTCACGTGATGCTCCATCCAGCGGTGTCGGAGTGTCATACTAGAAGCTAACCGTAGAGAAGACCTAGTGGAAAGTTTTCCCCTAGGCATTCACACCACAACGGAAGGTACAAACGCATTTTACATCTTTTTGCAGCCTCAACTAAGCAGACGCTTCCTGGAAGATAATCACATAAATATAGTCAACAGGAACAATCCCAATTTCTAACTCAATTGTTGTTATTCATAGTTGATTTGTTAGTACTGCTGAGCGATTTGGCTTGGACCGGCCTCAATATCATCATCCGTTTAAACCCGAAATCTGGCTTTCCCAGCTACAAATTTCTCGTGTGGAACCGCATGAGGGCAGCTGGCAACTACTACTCAAAGAGAACGAGCCTCAGGAAAGAAATAAACAGAGAGAGAAAAACACCGCTAGTCAATGCTGTTGCCAAGAGGCTTCCTAGCGGCTGGAGACGGCTACAGTTGCTCCATTATGATATCCAGGGTAGAATAAGCCGCAGTGTGGGGCTACCTATACCAGGTCCGTGTCTCTCATCCAACCCTAAAATTCAACCCTTGTTGTGTGTGTTTAACCCTACAGTTGGCTTGACTTGACTATAATCTGATAAGTGTTGTTAATGTACATAACCTTCACCATACAATAATGTTGACTTAACACGTATATTTTAGTGATGTTTGATAAAACATGATATCACCATATTGATTCATCTGAGACTACTCACTCCGATTACAAACCGCATTGATTTACCATATCTTACGTCCACTCAAATCACCAAAATTATCGATTTGATTTTGGATTTGATTATATTTAACGTCTACCTAAATCACTAAGATCATACGACGCCGGATTGGTTACCGGACAGATGTTTAAAGTCCTCCGCTAGACAAGCTCAATAGCTTTGTATGTGCGGGACAACACCGTCCCCTAGCCCCGAATAACTAGCTGGTCCATACCTCCACTAATAGCAGCAAAAAACAAATACCAAAAAAAAACCGTGCCTCCACAAAACCATTCCCCAAAAGACAGACTCACAAAACCAAGTCCCTAAGTGGAGCTACCATCTCCACTATTCAGTGAGCCTCCAAGAGGCTGATGATCGTGGCCGTAAGAAAGAAAAAATTGGCGTAATCGAGTCGAGTGCTATGGATGAAGCACAGCAACAAGATTCCCGCGCCTCGGGGTCGGGCATCCGGAACCTTCAAAGAGGCTGCCTGCCGAGTGTGAGTGTGGCTCACTGAGGTGAGTGCGGTGAGACTCGGGAGACCAGCGATCGAAAAGGTGTTGTGAAAAGAGAGGTCGGTCACTGGCGAGAACGTCCCTAGAGAGGGGAGAAGTCGGGCTCAAGGCCTCACGAAACGGTGCATCAAAGACAACAAATGCCGAAAAAGAAAACGAGAATGGACAGCAGCATTGGGAATATGTACCGAGGATTGTAGTATGGAAGATTGCCAAAGTTATCGATAAACATTCAAACTTGAGAAAGTTTCTGATCACGTGAACGTCGTCATTGGCATCGCCAAATCATCCGGCTTAATAGTCTAGTTGGTTAGGACGTCGGATTCTGGTTAGGCCTGTGTATGTACTTTTTGCTCCTCAGATATACACACTGTATCTGTATACGTGTAGCTACCTGAGCGAGGTTGATAGTCGTTAGTCGTTAGTCGCACGGCGATATCTGAATATATGTAGAAGTGGTTTTCATGGATGGCAACGCCGCAGTATAATTATAGTTTGCCCGGAAAGGGGGGAGCTTTGAACTTGCTGCACTGGTTGTTTCATATACTCGCGTGCACTGGATCTTCCCATCATGAAGCCGTCGATCAGGGACTGCGGCTTCTCGAAATCCAAAGAAAAAAACCAAAGAATAAATAGAGTAGAGGCAGTTACGCTGACGAAGACTTTGATTTTTGGTTGTAGTGAAATGTTGGATGCTTTGATACAAAAAAACCCTGGAGATAAATGACCATTCCACAGTGAACTTTCTAAGCTGCTGTGATTTCCCGAGCGGGAGCACGCTAGATGACGACATTTGGGCTCCGCTTCTGGGTGGCCTGCCTGGCAGATATGTAATATATAGAGTGTATAAATCTACTAACAACATTGTGACATGGAAGCCATGCTGCTGACTGCCAGCTAACATACCGCAAAGTGGCAGGAAGAGATGTATAAATTTATTAAAGACATGTAAACCACACTCCGAACTCAATTACTAATACAAAATCACCTGGGAGTTAGCTACTCTTTGCCACCTTTTCTACTTTTCTACTGGTGGGAATCTGCCAATGCCACCAGTCATTTACATATGCTTTGGTTTCTTCAAGTCCTCGCCCTGCTTGGCATTTTAGCAACATTAGCAAGGGCGGCTAGACCTAGCTAGAGGCGCAATCCAGCCCAAGATGAACAAATCTTAGGCTGTTCATGCGGGACGTAAAAAAGGGACTTCCATATGTGGAATGTAGGCATTAGTATGCAAACTGATGATACCTAGTCAATAATAATGCAAATTGATGCATGAGAAAAAAGGCCAGTATATGGTATCAATGCACATTTAGTTTATAAAAATCACATAAAAATAAAGAAAGAACAAAAGAAAGGGCATCGTCTGATATTCATTAAGGGTCCCTATAGCTTGTGCCAAAGATGAGCTAGCGTCACATTGAGCCAGCGAAACTTAGTAGTCCCCTCCCTTGGTTTAGAAGAATGGCTTCAGAAGAATGTCTGGGTCTCTCTCTCTTGCGGGTAGGACTTGCCAGCAAACAGGACGAACATTGAAAGAATATAACAGCTGGTCCTGGAATTAGTGAATTTTGATTGGGCTTTTTCCTTTTGTTCCCTTTGGGCGAACCACCCCTGCCTCATGCTTTGTTCTCAAACGCCTACACAATGAATGACTTGAAAATAAGTACATATGTACATACATACATACATAATAGCAATGTAGCGGAAGCAAAGTAAATTGAGTAGGACGGAATACTGGTAGCAATGGACTAAAAGATAGACCGAACCTGCTGCCTGTGCGCCATATTGATTGCTGTTGGTGCTGCTGTGCCGTTCCTCTATTTATCCTACTCGTAGAACTTGCAGCAGAACTTGAAGTCCGGGCGTCTGCCGCCCATGGCCCTTGATTTGTTCTGTTGCAGACCCTGGCCAGGTCGCAGCGCAGATGATAAGAGCTGGGACTAGCTGATTAATTAACTGCCTGCTGCCTTTGTCTGTGAATTTACTATTTTGTTGTTCCTCTACATATGTTGTAATTGTATCTGTAGGGGCGTGAGAGAGGGAGGGGAGGGATTTGGCTATCATACATACTTGGTGATAGGCTTGGTTATATAGAGGAGAAATGTGGTTTGACTGGAATGAAGAAGAGCATATAATGGAGGACCGAGAAAGAGAAAGAAAGAGAAGCTGATGAGATGTATTGAGCGGTAAAATAGTTAAATTATCTAGGCAATGAAAAAAAGAAAAAACTGAATAGCTTTATGCTAATCAAGATATATGTAATTCAATTAAAAATAGCCCAACTTGGAGCTTGCTGGCCGGTTGTGTTCCTTCCGTTTTCTAAACTGGTTATTTCTCTTTGCTTGAATCGAGCATATATGCACTCGCTCTTTCCCTTTTCTCATGCAGAGGAGAAGAGGACATGAGTAAACGTATAATCCAAGGTAGTTTCCAAGGTAGTTAGTCGGTTCTCAGATTTGTGATTCGACCGCTCTTTCCTGAGATCTCTAGCCTCTATTTTTCGCCTTCATTTTTTTTGTTATCCTCTACCTATTCGTCCCCATTCGTTTCTGGGATTATCATCATTATTTTCCATATTCCCTCTTTAGCTGATATACATTGGAAACTCGTCTTTGTATCATTTTGCAACTCGCATCACACCACCACATATTATTCTCCCGCCTCTCTATCCCAATATCCTGCTGGTGTATAGCATCTTCTGGCAGAGAAGCAACACAACAGGCAATTACATCGAGGACTGCAAAGACAAGAATCTCCTCTCGGGTTCTTTCTTGTAGTTGACTTTGATAGCCCGCCTTGTTTTTATCGCAGAGTCTGTTGTGCTTTGTCATCGTCTTCTGCATAATCTTCTGCCCTGTTTGCTGTGTCTATCATCACAGAGCAGAGTCCAGAGTCCGCCCTTCTCGACTGTCGTCACATCTGCTCCACTAGTCAATGTAAATTGCGCTCCTTGCACCCACCGAGCACCGCCCAACTTGCTCGTCCTACAAGTGCTCTTAGCACACCAAGCTGCTTTTCACATCGCTTTCCGGTAAGTCTTGTTCTCCTGCCTTTCTGTATCTTGGCTCTATTTTCCTATTGTCATTGTTATTGTTTTGATTTTTTTTTGCCTCTGTTGTTATTGCTCTTCTCGTTCTCAACTATCCACCCCTGGCTAAGTTGGGTAGTTGCCTTCTGCGGCCGGCCCAAACGCAAACAGAGCTTGGACTGTGGGAAAAGGAGTAATTGCCGTTGCATCATAGTCGTCGACTCGACGAATCGTTGCGCCGCTGCTGTTGTTTTTTCTGCTTGGGCTTACTCCCTGACCTTTTTTTTTCTCCTTGGCCTATATTCGTATTGCCCTGTGTAGTGCCCTGTATTTTGGGGTCGAGACCCGCTAAATTCAGGTGCCGAGTCAGTCCAAACAGGCGCTAAAACCATAAATCCACTGAAGTTCTAGAGCCTCTCTGCCTGAAACCGATCGTAAAAGTTGCCACTGACACTTTAATCTGTTATCCTCTCTTCTAGCCCATCTTCCAAGTGTTATTCTATTATCCCAAACAACCCAGAAACTGGCCGCATTTTACACTTGCTTTCTCTTCTGTATTCTTTCTTCGTGATCTTAGAAGAGCTTAAAAAAGTCACGTCAGCCGAGCATCGCCGCATTCTTTTGCATTTTGAGCGCCGACCTCACCTCTTCCCGTCGCCTTTCTGTGTTGGTTCCGTTGCCGCCCAAGATCGTAGAGCCGCTCGAGAACCGGTTTTCTCGACAATTTGATCCGTTTCTACTGCTGTGGTCATTGTCGCAGCCTCATTTGCCGCTGATTTTGTCGCTGGACGCCGCCATCATAACAAGAATTTCAGAGCGCCTACTTTCCTACCGACTACTGCCCCTTTGATTCTGGGCTGTAGAATGACCTGAGATAGCCTGAGCCTCAATCTTCGCACACCCCCCACAAGAGTAGCAACGCCCGACGCCTTTGTCCTTCTCGCCTTGTCTATCTGACCGTTTCGCTTCTTTGCCCCGACGCTATCTCACGTCGTAGCTTTTTCTCCATATTACATACTCTCATACTCACATACTCACATACTCACATACAACATGTCTGTGTCCAAGAGACCGCTCAGCATTGCCGGCCGCCGTGGCAGCGGACTCAGTGAAGAAATCGCCGTCGGCAACGCCAACGCGGCTATGACCGCCCGCCTCGAGAAGCTCGATGCCCAGCCGCAGCTGAACCCCCTCCAGCATCAGCGCCACCTGCGCGGCCCGCCAACGCCTAGCATGACGTCGACGACTTCAAACAGCTTCGACCAGAAACAGTGCCCGCAGCAGTCGTCGACGGGCCAGCAGCCACAGACCTCGTCCCGATCTCCGCCACAGCCGCCCACACCTGCGGCATCGCCCGGTCCGTCCCACGTCCGCCCAGCTGGAGTGTGGCAGCGCCGCCTCCGATAGACTCTGCCAGCTTTCTGGACAAATTCCGCCAACACTTTGTCAACTCGTCGCCGCAAGAGCGCATGAACATCATGAGCGAACTGCTCAACCTATGCACTAGTCCGCAACTCAGCTTCGTCTATCAGTTTGTGACACCGCTTCTGCGCCAAGATCCGTTTACCAGTCTTCCCGATGAACTGTGCCTTAGAGTGAGTACCATTATCATTGTCCATCTACAGCCATCAAAACCACATCACTGACCTTATCTTTTCGCATCTGTCTAGATTCTCTCATTCATCGACGACCCCAAAACGCTAGCTCGTGCCGCCCAAGTATCTCACCGGTGGCGGGACCTCCTTAGCGACGACATGACGTGGAAAATTCTATGCTTCAAGCATGAGTATGATCGCCAGCTACCACCCAATGACGCCGATAGTTTCGACACAGCAAGCACCGCTTCGGCGCCAGCTTCGACATATGTTTCTCGCAGCCCACCGGGATATCCAAGTCTGGGCCGCATTCGTAACCGCAAGCTGCGGTCATACAAGTCACACTTCAAGCAGCGCTATCTCGTCGACGCAGCTTGGCGCAACGGCGGCCAACATATCAGCAAGTATATAACGCAGGAGGGCGGCGTAGTCACTAGCTTGCACCTTACCGACAAGTACATTATCCTAGCGCTGGACAACGCCCGTATCCACGTGTTTGACACTCAGGGCGAGCAGATGAAGATGCTCGAGGGCCATGTCATGGGCGTTTGGGCTATGGTACCGTGGGGCGACGTGCTGGTTAGTGGTGGCTGCGATCGCGATATCCGCGTATGGGACATGAGTACAGCGTAAGTACTTCCATCTTTTCTTCCTGATCTTTCATCATATCGTCTGCTTCCCTAACTAGACTTTGAGTGTTGCTAACTAATCGCATACAGTGTTTGCACATATACTCTCAGAGGCCATACGTCTACTGTGCGTTGTCTTAAGATGTCAGACGCTACGACTGCCATCTCTGGATCGCGTGACACTACCCTCCGTGTCTGGAACATTGCCGATGGCACCTGCACCAAGATGCTAGTCGGTCACCAAGCCAGTGTCCGCTGTCTTGAGATCAAGGGCGATATTGTGGTATCGGGAAGTTATGACACGACGGCCCGTGTATGGAGTATCTCAGAGGGTCGTTGTCTAAACATTTTGCAGGGCCATTTTAGCCAGATCTACGCTATTGCGTATGATGGAAAGCGCGTGGTCACTGGAAGTCTCGATACTAACGTACGAATTTGGGACCCGAATACAGCGTAAGTGATGAATAACTTGATTTCACGAGTTTATCCTATCCAGCTAAGAACTTTAACTGACCCTCAATAGTGAATGCCTGGCGATCCTACAAGGACACACATCGCTTGTTGGCCAGATCCAGATGCGTGGTGACACGCTCGTAACCGGCGGTTCAGACGGTAGCGTCCGTGTGTGGTCTTTGGAGCACATGGCGCCAATCCACCGACTCGCGGCACACGACAATAGTGTGACTAGCCTACAGTTTGATGACACGCGGGTAGTTAGCGGTGGCAGCGACGGCCGTGTCAAGATCTGGGATCTCAAGACGGGCCAGCTAGTACGTGAGCTGATTTCACAGAGCGATGCCGTGTGGCGTGTGGCGTTTCAGAGCGAGCGCTGTGTGGCGCTAGCTTTGCGCGGTAATCGTACCGTCATGGAAGTTTGGTCCTTCTCGCCGCCACCAGACTCGGCTCCTGTCGATACTCTCTATGATCGGAGGATATCTATGCCGGCGCGCCAGTCTATCACAGCTCTCCCAACACGGCCGTTGAGTGCCATGCCGTTTGAAGAGTTTGCCACTACACAGTTGACGCTACCGCCACCACCAGCAGTGTCAGAAGACATCGACATGGAGGACGTTGTGATGCCGGCTACCGCACCAGCACACAGCGTGACCTTCTTCAATGAAGACTAATTTTGATCATCATTAATTGGTTTCTTGCTTTCATTCCATGACTTGTAACACACACACACACACACACACACAAACTTACCTGACCATCAGCTCTCCCCTGATTTCATTGTTTTTTTTTCTGATTCGAGGCCTAACAGTGCCCGACAAACTCGACCCTCTCTAGCGATTCTCACATCTTGGTCGTTTGTCTGTCTTTGTCTTTTGTTGTCTTTCTTTATCTTGTCTTCTAACATCCGTGGCTCATGACAGTCTGTCTTGTCATCCATGCTGATCAATATCCTTCTTATTTTTGTATTGCAATGCTTCCTATTCTGGAAGTATCCTTATCTATTCTTCCTTTGTCTTTTCTCATAGCATGACTCTCACTCTTACACACACATTCTCTCACTGGCGCTCGCAACATATTATTTTACATCTCCTTTCTTTATTTTATTGCATTTGCATTAGAAGCGAGCTTTATTTTGAATATAAGCTCGCCGAGTTTAACTACCAGCTTTGTATCCGCCTTGCCTTTTAGGTTTTATTTTTAGTAGCATTAGCGGACAGCTATCTTAATGGACTTTTGAACAAACACAAGAAATTATTTATGCAGCATGGGGTGATATTAAGTATGTATAATATGTTTGCTACTATAAGTAGATGTCAACTAGTAAGTGAGTATCTCCTTGCTTCCAGAGACAGGATGTGCAGATGAAAAAAAGAAGAACAAAACAGATATCGAGCCAAGCCAAGGTTCGACGCCTATGATAAAGACGTGGAAAGTGCGGCCGATGGGTATATAAGCCATCATTAAAACCAGCAATGTGTTTTGGGGGGCATAAGAGACTTTTTCTTAACCAACCAAGCTCAATAATTGATTGGCCCCCCATCAAGATCCCAATATTCATAAGTTTGTAAACAGAATCAAAAAAGAATAACAAGATGCTGCCTTGAAAATAGGCTGGCAAATAGAAAACAGTAAAACGACAAGGACGAAATGAGAAACAATGAAACAGACAACAAAACGGAACTCGCCAATAGTTTCTTGACGACGCCACCTGGACGCTCTTCCGTACTTATACTCGTCCTCGAACTCCCTGTACTTTTCCCTCCGTCATGTAGCCCCATCGGAATTCTCTCTCTACTGTGTCTCCTCGTCCTGGCTACTGCTGTTGGAGCGCATGACACCGACATTGTTGCCGGAGGTCTTCTCGCCCTCGTGCTGGCTAACGCCAGGCTTCTCCTCCTCGGTGAAGGGGATGAGCAGCTCACCGTGCTTGCCGTAGTGCTGAGGCTCTTTGCGGGCGACATCGACGACGCGGAGGTAGCCACCGAGACCCTTGGTCTTGCGGAAGATGATATCCATCTCCTCAAGGGAGCGGTAGGCGGTCTCGGGGAAGAAGAAGTAGACGCAAGGGACGATCAGGGCGTTGATGACGGCGAAGATCAGGTAGGTCCAGTGCTTGATGTCATTAAAGGCAATGGGGGTGATCATGACGACCATGAAGTTCCAAATCCAGTTGGCCGAGGTACTGAGACCGTTGGCGGGAGCACGGATACGGAGAGGAACGATCTCGGCAGGGTACAGCCAGGTCATACCCAGCCAGCCGATACCGAAAGAAGTGTTGAATAGCCACAGGAAGATGACGTTGGCGATCTGGCAGGCCTTGTTGTCATAGGCAGCAGTACCGGCACAAGTGGCCATGGAGATAGCCTGACCGATGGCACCGAAAATCATGAGCTTACGACGACCAACACGCTCGATCAGCCAGATAGCAGGCAGAGACATGATGAAGAACTCAGTACCACCCAGGGCGGCCAAGAGACGTGATAGGAAGGTGCTGAGGCCCATGTTGGAGTAGATGACAGGAGCGTAGTACACGATCAGGTTAATACCGGACACCTGCTGGAACATTTGGTTAACATAGGCGAGAATGACACGGTGCAGATGACGGTTCTCATCCATAGTGATGAGGTCCTTGAAGCTACCCTTGGACATCTCCAGGGTGGTCTCCTTGATGATCTGGTACTCGGCTTCGACGAAAGGATCATCCTCGCTCAGGTTGCGCAGCACAGCAATGACCTCACGAGCTTCAGCATCACGATCTTTTAGCAGCAACCAACGAGGCGATTCAGGCAAGTTCCAGACGGAGCCAAGAATCAGCAGACAGAAGACGATCTGGAAAGCCAGAGGTACACGCCAGCTAGCACTGCCGGGGGCATAGGAGAAGCCCAGATCGATCCAGTTGGAAACCATGATACCGCCGGAAATCAGAGCACCTTCAACCATAACCATGGCACCACGGCTGTGGGCTTGAGAAGTCTCCGATTGCCATGTTGGCACAGTCGATGTGTTGATACCGTTACCCAGACCAGTGATGATACGTCCGATGATCAGATGCACCAAGGTGTACGAAGTTGCTTGCAGAATGGCGCCGACAATCATGATGGATGTACCCAGCATGATCATGCGCTTACGACCCAGCTTGTTGGCAATGAACATGGCAATGATGGCACCGCAGAAGCAACCCAGGTTGTAGGAACCGATAGAGATACCTATGGGTTAAGGGTTAGCACGAGGGTTACATTACACGAGGTTCAGTTGATGAACTTACCCTGCTTGGTAGAGCGGGCTGTTGACTCGGATGCCGGTCCCTGATTAGGATCAATCATAGGGAAAAGCTCGAGGAAGTTTTCCATGGTTAGAATACCGCCCATGACACCCTGATCTACAAAATAAAGTCAGTAACATTGATCGAAGCTGAAAACGGCAGAGAGGGCCGAAGGTATGCTAGGGGATGTAGGAAGGAGAAATATTGGAAAGAGAATAAACTTACCGTAACCGAATAGAAGGAAATCCATGCCTAGAGAAGCGTGCCGCACATGTTAGCATTCCGGAGACTGTAGAGCAAAAATAGAAGAAAACAAGATAGTTAACATACCGGCACAGAGACCGATGGCCAGGTTGAGTGACCGGCCACGAAGGCCAAAGTATTTGGGGAAGATGCCCATGATGGCAGATCTAGGAGGGCAAAAGGGTAGAAGAAACTGCCGTCCAAATGTGACGTCTATGGAAAAATAAAGAGAAAAAGGCTTCTTTTATAACACCACGAAGTAAGTAGAAATGGTGTTCATATACGTATATATGATAATCAGAAGAAAAGGAAGCACGATGTCTGGAAGAATAAAGAATGAAAGAGCAAAAGAGTTGGGGGACGTGGGCTCTTCTTATGTTGACGATGGACGTCAACGGGAAAGCTTTGGTTTGAGTTGTTTCTCTCTTAGACTTTCTAAACAAGACAACTCTAGACAGATAGAAAGTAAAAAAGAGAGTGTGTATATATCAAAGTACAGTACAAGGTTTGGAGAAGTAAATGTAATAAAATAATAAAATCATAGATAAAAAATATAAAAAGACGTTATTTTATGGACTTTGGAGAAGAGGATGACTAGATATGGACAAGGAAGGGGGGGAAAGTAGATCTGCTTTTAGTTGTAGTCTTGCTAGCTAAAGAATAGATGAGCAGAAGAGGCAGAAGATGGCTTGTTACTGTTCTCTCAAGATAACTCGATATTACTATGGAAAAAGGCCCCGAGAGATACGTTTCCTAGCTTCCTTCTTTCTGAGTTCAAAGCTTCTTATAATTTACGCATCAGTAAAGCTCTGCTCTCTTTACATGTATCTATATTCCTCACTTCTTTCTCGACTTTCGCGTTAATCTCTTTTATTTTCTTGATTTTTGCCTAGTCAACTTAGTCTAATATACAGTGACAAAAGAGCAGATCCCGTCTTAATCAGGAATCTTACGCCGTGATAAAATAAACTATTTTATGGGTTCTTCGACACGTACTCATGAAATAAATTTGATGCTTTAATTCAAGGATAAAATCCCAGCCGGCCTGTGGTTACATGCAGGTTTGTATTATTTCTCTTTTTTATTATTCTTTCATCAATTTATTTTATTTTATTTTATTTCTTTCTAATATGGTTGCTGTTTTAACGACAACCTCAACTATATTGTTTTTTATTCCCCCCCTCCTCTACAGTCTTCTTAGTTTATGACCTCAATCAGTTTATCCTACTAATGGCCACTATATGTATACTGTGCTGTGCTGTAAAAATACGTAAAAAGATATAGAAGATGTTCAAGCGAGGGGAGTCTAACTAGCATTATATTCAGCATTCTTTCGATTTTCTTTGTTTGCAAAATTATTAACACCGAAAAAGGCGTGTCTATCGCGTTCAGTATTCGTATTGACATCTTGACAAGAACTAGCCGAGAATTGTAGACGTTTTCGAGCCACACTAAAAACACCAGAGACGTCTTCTATTCTCTAGGGCGAACTAGGCATGACATGCTTTCAGGTGGCAATACCAGATTCTTCTCTGATCTTTTGTTCTCGAGTCAATCAATAAAGAGACAAAATAGGGTCTACAATATAGTTTCTATCAAGGAGGCAAATAGGGTTCTCCGTCTATCCAATCGATGTACTAGAAGCTTTTCAAACGAGAGGCCAAAAAATCTCTGGTGACGTAAAAAAAAAGAGCATTTCACGACTTAGATCAAAAGTATTTGTATTTCGAGATTCCGCCATCTTTCCTTTGTTATACAACGCCCCAATTCAAGTCAGAATCTCTAGTGCTTCTAGTCAGGAACACAGAGTCACTTACATAGTGTAAACACATAATAATTACTTCAGATAATATTGATTCAAGAATCCCTTGATATTCGGGCGCAGACAACTCCTTAGTATTTTACCCCTTCCATTCATCTTTCGTGTGGTATCCTCACTGTAGATAGAGCAGAGCCGCAGTCTTAAATCACCTCCTCCGTTCATCCAATTCGGGTCTCCCGTGTCGATCCGGCGTCGATCCAAGAATGGCCGGCGGAGGAAGCCGAATGACCAGACGAGGAACTGGCATTTATCCTTCTCGGTGACCTGCAGTAGATAATTGATGGCAGATAAATAAACCCTATATTTTACTGTATATATCTAGCAACATGCTCTTCATGTTGGGGAACATGTTTATTGCTTTCTGAGGCTCTTTCGTTTATTCGGTTGTTGTTGTTCGTCTTTTTGATGTGAATATTTCCTACTGGTCAACTTCATGTTGCCTGTTTATTACTGTATTTATTTTTGGGAAGGGAGCCGGAATAAGGCAATAATATCAATAAAAGAAAAAGAAGGCATCTTGTCTCTCAGAGCTCTTTTTTGAGGAAAAAAAATCAGTTTCTCCTTGATATCGAAACATCTTAGCCAACCCGTCTTGCAGTCTTATTCAGAGCCTCAATTTTCTCGAGAAAAGAAGAACCAGTGTCAGAAATAATACAGGGTAAAAATAAAATAAGAGCCGGTTCACTCTAGTATTGTGAGTGCCTAACTTGTTAAACCACTGGAAGATAGAAACCTGTCTTTGTCTTTTGACTCTCGTCCGAAAATAAGTTCACTTCCATCTCAAAACCATCATTCACAAAAAAAAAAATAAAAAAATATATACGTTTCTATGACGTTGGTTTGGTGTCCAAGCTTATCAATTAGAGTAAGATGGAAAATGTACATCCAAGTATGTATTTTCTTTCGGTCTGTTTGTCAAAATGGTAGTTGCCTCGACCCCACATCCGGCTCCGGGGATGAGAAAACAACGTCGAACCCACTTTCTTAGACACTTTGGAAGAAACAACCAAAAAAACAGGTGTGTATAATAAGTGGGCCCCTACCTTCCTTCTTTCCCCAGTGTCACACTCGACCCAAGTACGTACTTCCTTCGCGATCCTTTCTATTCATCTCATCGGCGTCGTGCCTTCCCTATTGCTTCTGATCAATTGATAATCATTTTTGACCCCCCCTCCCCCCAACTTTCAAAAAACCCCAGATTTTCATCACTTATTTTTGGTTGTGTATGCATACTATGTATTGTGAAGCCTAAAAAAATCCGTGCTCTGACTGCCTAGCAAATCAAATGAGTGATGTCAGATCTTGGCATAAGAACAACACTTGCATGGCAGAAAAAAAGCGGTCAAGCGCTTGTGTCGCGCTATTTTTCTCGTCTCTTCTCTCCGTACGGCAGTTACCCTTTTCTCTCCGAACAAAGCTAATTCAGGGCATCCGTTATCATTCATTGCACTACATGTACAAACACCATAAACTTACAACTATATGATAGCAAAGCCTAGTATCTATTAGCATTTTCATTAATACATTTATGTACATGATATCCTATGGTTTCTTTCCCCTTAGTATTATACTCTATCAACTCTACCTACAATTAGTCGCTCGGCCGTGCTTGACCAGCTTACGGAAAAACCTAGCAAGCCCATATTTTCTCTTCCCTTATTTTATTGACCACGTAACTTTTTTGTCCAAACCCTTGTAAGAGTAGGGGCCGAAATATCAGAAATATGTATACATGTATCTGTACTTATGGCTAATGGCACCTCCTTCCACTGCGGTGGAGTGGGGACTTCTTTTATTTTGTATTTTGGGTTCGTCAAATCATTTTGTAGTTAGTTGTTTGCTTTCATCGTGATGCCAAGAGGCAGTCGTTGAGATTAGCAGAAATAACTACATGTGTGAACATAGGTAGACTTGTGTTCTTTAGACATACTATAATCTAACATAAACCCTACTATCCTACTATGCTTTGACTACCAATTAGTAGGGTTATACAATAACATGGAAGTTAACATTCACTTTTGTTTTTATAGTTGTACTTTGACTTTCTATTTACGTCGTGATAAGAGTGGAGCTTACGTGCCGAGGGTAAGCATAAAGGAAGAATGACAACAGCAGGATACTAGCTGGAAATCAAGAGGAATACTTCAAAGAGCCACTAGCATTAACTAGGGATAGGCAAAATACAAGAGAGGAGGGGGAGGGAAGAGAGAAGAATAGGGCAGACGAGGAGGGTGAGCTAGCTTAATACAGAAGCCATAGCTTATCCTATACAGCTTAGATACCTTTAACCTTCTTGGATTGGCTTACAGTTGGCTCCAGAGCCGCGCTTAACGCTAATACAGCCGGCTGCATGTGAATTCTGTGATGGTGAAAGAATAGGGAACCGCATTAGTTGAATATGTTGTACGCCTTCTTGCTTATTTTCATCGTTGATGCTGACTACAAATATATACTCCTACAGATCAAATAGTATTTCTTGGCGCTGCATCCAAACCCCGAAGTACTGCGAACAGAAGAAAAAAACAGCAATAGTTCTTGGCATTGATACTCTCTGTCTTTTGCTTGGAATGAAAAGGCAGGAAAAGCAAGTGAGCGTATGAGTAATTGGCCGAACTTCGTCGCAGAAATTACATCGTTATCCTATTCGGGATATATCTGTATACAATGCTCTTTTGCGTTTCCTTCGAGCTGCTTGCTTCTTGTTACTTCAACTACATACAGATAGTTCACCCAGTCATACCTTGGACAAAAGCCCGTGAAAGACGAAACAAAGACACAAAATCTTCCATGCAATTGACAAAACTAGGGTTGATAAGTGGCTGTGGCAAAATAAACTAGCCGGGTCGCTAGAGAAGACATTATCCAGTTTTCCTGTCCTTTGTTTGAATGACATCATAGCAGCATTAGCAAGCGTGAGAAATTGCCATCTGTTGGCTCGGGCAATAGAACTAGTGGCCTTTTTCTTGTCTTTTTATTTTAGCTAACCAACAGTCTTGTTCCTAATTGTCTTCTTTACCAACTACGTCACAGGGTTCTTCGCCAGATAAACGCACTAATACAAACTGGCACTCCTATTTTTTGCACGGAACGAACTAAAAATGATTACGGAGTGATTTAGCAACTGGACTTCAGGAGTATTATAAAGCTAGTTCGGGGCTACTAGCGGGTAACCGAGGTGCCGTCTTGACTAAAGGATTTAGACAACCGACTGCATATCTGTATCTTGGCGACAAAATATTTCTATACTACAAATTATTACTAGGGCTATAACACGCCAAGGCATCGTTATGTGGTACATTCAACAATCTCTCCGAAGCGGTTTCTCGCTATTACTTATCTTCTTGTCTCCAACTTCAGGCTTATATTTAAAATACCAAGGAAGCATGAGAAAAGAGTTAGAAAGACGCGGTTAGAACACAATCTGAGCCAAGGCTTGTCAAAAACTGCAAGCGGCTGTCTAGTAATTGCTTGTTTCTCTGGCTATCTCCCTATGTATCTTGGCATCAGAACACCAAAAAGAACATAAAAACAAATACTGGCTTGGCATATCACCTGACAAAAAGCAGTTTGGTATACGTCATTTACACTGTTGTTCTGGATGGTCACGAGATGGTAGCTGAAAACAAACAGCTAAATAGGATAGACTGACGTTGACGGCGTTACAAAGAAAACAAGAGGTAGTAAAAAAGAACTTACACAAAAAAAGACATGACGTAGTTTTTTTCTGTTCTCAGAGAACGAGCCTAGAGCCTGTCGGTGGCCTCCTATAGGGAAATAACCACTCGGAAGCTTTGTCCACAGTTGCAATTACGACCATTACCAACGAGACAGACAGACAAAAAATGCTGAAACAAAAGCAGCCCGAGATACAGCTGTAGTAACCTCTGAGTCTTCATTATTGTTTGCTTTTCAGATAGAGTTGTTACTACCACACATTTACATTATATCCATTGTCCGTTTCCATTGTAGGCCCGATGGACTTCCCGGCCGACTACAACGTTGTAGGCGGAACTCTACGCCGCAATATGGATTTAGTAAATATCACCGTGACGGCCTCCTTTGCTATTGTGTTATCGGTTATCAGAGGCTACCGGCTTAGAGGGTCTTTTAGCGGCACGGCAATGATGCAACTCTGCTAGAGATTAAGAGTGCTCAAACATGGCTGTTGCTAACAGTAGGAGACAAAAAACGCAACTGTAAGAAGAACGAATACTACGTCTTTGCCACTCCGTTCGGCTAACTCGCGTTCACAGGTTTTGTGGTTCTTTTTTTTTCTACTCTATTCAGATAGCATCTTCGACTTTTTCTCGAAAAAGATAAACCAAAAGAAAACCATTGCATATTTTACCTTCAAAAACAGACCGGTAGAGCTGGCCCGGACTGCCCAACTAGAATGAGGCCGATACTAAGCTTATGATGTGCAAATGCTGTTTGAACTTGGGTTCAAGGGAAGATTAGCAGGACTACCTCGATTTTGTCACTACTGGTACTAGCATGGGGCCTAGTATAGAATGTCTGGATACTATTATATCATAGTTGTAGATGACCAAGTACTATGAGATCCTAGCGGTAGGGATCCTGAATGCTGGTACATGATAGGCAATCAAAAAATGAAAGAGACGTCCAGGGATACACCGTAGAAGATGGTTGCGTTCAGAGCGAGCGCCGTCTCCGTCCGGCATTAAAAGGTCGAAGCTTATGGTCCTCCCTGGGCCACGGCTCCGTAGCTTTTGACTTGTGCGATATTATCAGTACATATGTTCTATTGCTACTAAATTTCGGCTAGATCTATACGAGAAGCTCTTAGTGTACTCTGCTAGTAAAGTATCATAGGATATAAAATGGTGTATATGATATATCCAATAGATTAGTATCTTGTCAATAAGAATCTATACGCGATCATCGTATAATATGTCCTACCTTCTCGCATTGTCTTATCCCTCTTCTTCTCTTCTTTTCCCCGCTGGCCTATCGACGTGGTTATACACCATGCACCCCTCTTCCTACTAACCCAGGGCAACCAATGAGCGAGCGCCTGAGGTCCAGAGTGGACACATAGTTTGTGCCTCAGATGGGACGCATACAGAAGGCTAAGACCAGCCATCTTTTGCCTATCTACATATTTCTACTATTGACAAGAAACAACAAAATATAACGAAGAGAACTTGACGTGATGTCTACGACTCTACCTGCACCTACCGTCACATTCGCTGTTGGAAAAGGGTCCAAGGCTAGCCTAGGCTGGGCTGTCTGGTTAAAGGCGGTCTGTGCTTTTATCGGCGTAACTCTGATGAACAACATAAAAAGATACTCAGAGGCGTGTCAATATCATGCTCATCATGAACGATTTACAATTAGATTTCCAAAACAAAAATATGTATACATACTTTCTGGCCATAGCATTCCTTACGTTGTGTGATTTTCTGCTTCTTTTTTCTGCTAACTGATGGTCAACCATGATTCTTCAAGTCTTGTTTCTTTAATGCACATATGTAAAGCCTCGTAGCAACCCAGAAAATAAGGTAGTGAGTCATGTATATACCTGTGTGTATGCATGTTTACTCTGGGCAATAACCCTTCTGTATTGATATCTCCATCCAGTCCTCGATGTCTTGTTGCCAATTTTTGAGTGAATGCATTGTTCGTGATTTCGACTGCACTGGGTAATCACTGATAAAGCATACAATCGTATAATTTGTAGACGAAGGAGGCCGAGTCTGTTGTTTTCAGCCAATTTTGGCCATCCCGGCTTGGCAATTACTTAATCCGTGTTCCCGACCGAACGACATGTACACCCCTTCTTTCACTCAATTTTTCTCAACTTTTTTCTAAATACTCGAACAAAGCAAGCCGCAACATGTTAAAGTGGGGTAGATGACAGTAACAAAAGGGATACAAAGAAAACAACAAAAAAACGGGTAGCTTTCCGTTGTACTCGGATTTTGAGCCTCATTTTCTTTCTTGCTTCTTCTTCATTCATGACAAAATATAAAAAAAGTGGCACTCTGAAAACGTGTCGATGATGTCTTCCTCCTCCTCCGGCTCCTGCTTTGTTTCTCTTTTCTTTTGTTTGCGAGCATGTTCGAAAAAGGTGTAATCAGGGAAGCGAAAAGAAGTAATAAAGCTAGACTAAGCACATTATATATGTAGTAATGATGATTGAGAATAGCGCCATTCTTTTTGGATCATCGCTGCAGGCTTGCATGTTGGTTTCATCATCGACAACCATTTCTGTTCTTAGTGGCAGATGGACTATGGGATTTGCGGTAATGGCCATACTATTTCGATACATACTAATACAATAGATACAGATATGTACATGTACGTATCTGTATAAGAGTGAATATGGGATGCCCTTTTTTATTCAGGGAGGGGTGGATAAAGAAAATAATACACACATATAGCTACAGACTTTCTGCCAATCACTCAACATGAACACGTCGCGGACCACCAATGTCGATTTACGTTGCATTACAAACTAGAAACTATGTATTTATATACATGCAGAATATGTAGATAATAAGGATACTATATGGAAACAAAAATTTGAGTGAATATATACGAAAGCATCAGTTGGTACAATTTAAAAGGTTAGCTCCGTGTATCCTCTATATATCATTTGTGGTAATAGATTAGATCTGCAAACACGCAAGCAGAATATTCACTCTGCTTCAGTATTATAAATATGGGTATACGACACGACATGTGCTCGAGACCGAGATGTCTTCCAGTGGAAGATATACTTGATGTTAGAGTTACTTGCTGCTTAGTTGACTAGGCACTGTTAAGGACCGGATATGCAAGTAGATATATGCTATCCACTGTCAAGCTACCCAATAATATGTACTTGCTGCGACATTATATGCCAAGATCCAACACATAAGTTAGGAATGAATGTATGTATGTACATACATATGTGTCTGCCTGGTTGTCTGTGAGCATGTGTGTGACTTGTGAACGAAGTGTGAGTGGAAATTTTCCACTTTCGAAAAAGGATGAAAAACCCTGAACAGACAAGAGGACAAAGGGATAAAACGAAACCGAAAAGTAGTGACTGTTGGATACGGTAGTCGTGGATATAGCGGGAAAAAAGAAGCTATGGCTTTCATGATTTGCGATTGATACACGATATTTACCGCAATGAACTTATATATATGACATAGTTATATTTTATATTATAAGCAAAAGCTCAATATGGCAAGTCTAGCACGATGACAAACATCGGAACGAAAAAAAAAATGGCTAAGTCTAAAGCCGTCCGGTGATGCATTATTGATGTGACAGTGTCAATAAGTTTTAACATTCAGGACAAAATAATATCAAACTTGACCGAGGTGAGAATAGTATCCGTAATCTTTTCTCACTATAATGTCATCATTGCCATATACCGATACACTTTTTGCCTCTTGAGTTTCTTGGGTTTCTCTCCTTTGCTATTTTACTTGGTGATGTAATAATCTTTGGTATCACTCATTACTGTTCCTCCGCAGATTTATCATACCTCCATTTTTATCTCTTCTTCCTATTTCTATGGGGACTCTGTTTTCAGTTGAATTTAACGTCCTCCAATCCCTTCGCTCGCTACCCGACTAGTCAGTATCCTGGCTTGTGCTGTTAGAACATAGAGGGAAGCATAGAAAGAGAAGATCTTTTGTACCGGGGTTGTCGAAACCGTAAGCTCAGCTTCTATCACTCTCGTTGACACAGCTGGAGCCGAACGAACTCTAGATCCTGTATACTATGGTGCTGCTTAATCATTGATTCTCTGTTTATTTTACCAGCAGATCGTATTCCTCCTACTTTCTTCACCCCCTTTTCTTCTTACAGTATGGTATATAGTAAATTCTCCAGAATTTGACCTGAGGGGAAGATAAGCCCAGAAATAGAACCAAGCATAAGGGCATGCCTATCGCCTTTAAATATACCGTCACGACTCCGAAACACAGTTTCTCAAGATTCACGTTACGTACTTATATGTTTGGTATGTTTTTTGTCTATCTGTATATATATACGCATGAGACTTCACCTAGCTAGCTTGATTGGCCTAGTGGGACATTCGACCCAATTAGGACCATGATGAGCTAGGCTTGATGTAAGAAAGTGAAAGTGACTGATGTTTAAGATTATCATGGAATGCAAAGGGTTCAGGACATACCATCGAATTCCGGCCTGTTTGGTTTCATCCGATTCGCTTAGATTTTACCTATTACCAGATCATACGAGCCAATCTATCATGGAAAGTTATAAACAAGCCTCTGAGCTATTCTAAGCTTTTCAAGAGAGCTCAGGGTAAGGCAGTGAGGTAAGGGAGGGAATATGTGTGAATAAAAGGCCTTGTTTGAACAAGATCTGAGTAGTTTTCTCTCTCATTGATACTTTTCAGCTTCTTTTTTTGAGACTAGGCGCTTCCTTTCTTTTCTCCTTTTCTTTGCCCTAGTAAGAAAAGCAGCACAGAAAAAAAGCAAAAGCAAGGGCCCTTAAGCCGCCTAATGGGAAAAAATATAGAGCCCCTCTACCTCTATACAAATATGTATATGTATGTGCAAGGTTCTATAGCACGATAAACTATCCTTCGCACCTATAACCTGTACGAAAGGCGACAAGAAGCATAAACATAGAGACTAGATTACAGATATAAAATTAACTCCTGGACTGAAAAGTATAGCGTTATGGCAAGAGGTTAGTCTATAGGGTAAGGAACCCGTCACATTGATATCATAGCCTCAACGATGGACTATGATAAATGAACCGTGCCTAGCAATCCATACATGGCGTCTTTGTCTCCTCAAAGCTTGAATGGTTTCTGTAATCTAGAGGGAGCAATGAGAAAAAGTCCTCATGCCGAATCATGAGGCCATTTCTATGTATATATCCGCGTACACGAATACAACTTGGATTGATATGTTCTTGATCAGAGGGTCAAGTGTACATGCTAGAACTTGATTATACTGGCTTGGCTGCATAAATAAAACACTACAAGAAAGCGAATTAAATGCTGGTTAAGATCTTGGCGATGTACAACCAAACCAAAGCAATGACATATCTGTAATTTGTAAGTTGCTAAACCATTAAAGAAACGGCCTTCTCTCCTCCCCGCTTCCTTTATCTTGGTAGATAGAGGTTCTACACTGTGGGGAAAGAGTAGGAAGAACGTAAAGTGTATCACGAGATTCACGGCGGGAAGTAGAATGGAGGGTGTGCAGAGAGTAGGAACTTGGTTTCATAGTGGAACAGAGCATGATTCTTGGAATTAAGAAAGAAAGAACGAAGAACGGCCGGAGCTCAGTGACTAGAAGTAGAATGTGATTTGCGTTATAGTCGTACATTAAATCGGGGAAGAAAAATATGAAAAAATTACGGACTCTGGTAGTAAAAGTCTCCGTGGAATTAGCTAGCATGTGCTTTTTTTCTTTGCCTTTTTTTGCCTGGCGGAGATTGTGAGTGACCTCATCTCATATCAGATCTTATTCATAGTGAAACTAGAGTAATCTTAGATCCGACTTTCTTATTCATTACCATTCTTTCTTTCATGTTTCCTCAGTCCAGGTTTTATTTTTCTTTTCTTATATCATGGCCCTAATATTAAACAAGGACTTCATAATTGTTCTCTTCTTTTTCCCTATTATTGCCGGCTTGGCTTTGGCAAGCTTTTTTTTCCACATTTATTTCGATTGGGCTCAGCTAGGTTCTAGGCGCTTTCACTTTGTTTTCTCCCGACAAGCCGCTGTCTCCCTGCTTAACTTTTTTCTCTTTTTTTCTTAATTTTCAAGTAATAATAATTCTTGGCTTAAGTTTTCCCCCCCTCTTGGCCTTAAAAATCTCGAAAACTTCGTGACTTGCCGCGGCTATTTTAACGGCAGTTTCTTAGTTTCTCTTGACTAGGCTTGTGACTTTTCTCTACTTAAAACAAACGACACTTGTCGGATTATCGGTGTTTTTATATGAGGGCTTGCTGCGTCTCTAACCCTATATGTATATGTAATTAACATTATAATGATATCTCGTGGTTTAACGTTGCAATTTCACATCATAAACTTTCCGGGGAAGAAAACGAGCCTGGCTTTCCTGTTCTATCCCTTCCTTTCTCTCTTCCCCAGATTTTCACATCATGTTTTGTATGTACTTTGCTTATCAGTAGCCATTGTGATTAGCTAGCCCAACTTGACTTGGCTTGTTCTTCTGACCAGCCAAACAGGCAGGTCAGGCAGTTCAGGTCGTCGTTAAATTGTGTGTGGTTTCTTTTTGCTTGTGCTGTCGTTTCCCCAGATTCCCCAGGTTCTTTTCGTTCTATTTGCCCCAGCCTTCCAGTTTTCACTCCCCTCCCATCCTTTCTCATCGTGATCCTAGAAAATAAAACCCGCATATATTACTATATGTAGTCTAGTAGTACCAGCAGTAGTAATAGTCTGTCTATACATCTTCATAGCTCTATAGCCCCATAAGATTAATGAATTTAAAAGAAGAAAAAAGTAGTCTGTCTGGGTTGCGTGGCAGTGTGAACGCATAAATGGCACCGAGGAAACAACCTTTCACCTTCTTGTTCTTCCTTTTCCTTTTATCATTGTACTGCAAGTCTGACCGGTGACGACACCTCGATCTAGGCCTATGAAGGAACCAAGAGGAATAGGAGAACTACGAGAGCAACTAATCGGTCTCGTTCTGGTTGGCTTGTGACATTATCTGAACGGCGTAAAACTATTGAATAGATGTGATATGTCCTTAGCTCGCGTGAGGCCTTCTCATACTAAAACCGGTCAACAGAACAAACACAATAGGCCTCTTTACGGATCGTTTGGCGCGCCGTTCTTCTTAGCGTTAAGGCTGGAAATTAAACGTTGTGGGGAAGACAGGCCCTCGAAACAGCGCCTAGTTAACTGTTTGTCTTCCGTCAATCTTGTAATTCTGGGGTATATCTTGCTTAGATCAGGCTTGGAAGTCCTTGGTTATTGCTAGGACAATTCTGAGCTTGGACACTGAGGTCGTGCTGTCGGAGCTCGGAAGCTGGTCTGGCCCGGGCGTTTCCTATCTTCTTTTTTCCTTTTTTAATTAGTATTATTATTTCCCTTGAAATAATATTGTCTTGTATTATTGGATATATCTGTATCTTATTTCTGTTGTTACAGTCACTCCTTTTGGGAATTTGGATTTGCGGAGAAAGATATGATCAAGCAAGCATTTGTATGTAAGCAAGCTAGCATTCAATATTCATTAACCTGGTGGGCGAGAGAATGATAAAAAATGCTAATATAGTATCAACTGTTGCTATTTATCTTGCAATATACGATCACATGTGTGTCCATTCAGCCAAGGCGTTGCTACCAGCGGCTAAATGTGTACTTCTTTTTGTGTTTGACATTATTTATAATGTTGACAGACCGGATAATAACATATACGGCCACATTGAGCTGTGTTGTCACAGTCACCAACTATCTTGGCGTGCTTTCTGTTATACTTGGCTCGCTATTATGTAGAGATATACAGATATGGAAACGGCCAACAGAGCTTCAATAAAATCGCCACGCGGATAATCACATCTTACTTCACTCCTCAGTGGATAAATATAACGGAAACAAGAGCAATACGTAAAGAAGAAGAGAAAAGTCTACGTCCCGTCCGTCCGGCCGGCCGGCTACTCCGTCACATGCAGTTGCTCAGCGGAGACGCGGCTCTATCAAAACTAGCGAATAGAAGAGAAGCAGCGGAAGGCAATGTTCGCCCAATTGCTTGCCGTCTTAACGAACCTATGTGAAGCGTTGGTTCTGGTGCAGTTGCAGTTGCTACTTTGTTCTTGAGCTAAACACTCAACGGTCTATCTCCAAAATGAAACGCTCTGCTTGATATGATATTCTTACGGCCCTTCCTTGTGATCCAAGTTTTGCCTTCTTTCTTTGAAGCTGTCTTTAGCCTACTCTCTGCTTCGATTCCGGTGGCTTTTCGTGCTCTGGAATCTTTTCTGGTCACCCGTCAGACAAAGGCTTTTGTATACGTGTTTTTTTATGAGGCTGCTTATTGTCTTTTACAGCCCATGTTCCACCATAGACATACAGAATCAGTTCTCCAGTTCTGAACAGTCATATGTTATTTTGTACGTCGTCCATTGATATATATCTTTTTATAATTTGGTTCTCCGAAATACGACTATGTATATAGGACACAAAGGACCTGAACAGAGACACGCATGAGTTCTTGTTTCAGCGCGGCTACACATAACCAGCCACAGTTTTTTTTCTTTGGATATACATTGATAGTCTTTAGTGTATTTCTTCATCGTCTAGTGGTCTATATTGTTAGTCTCGTTTGTTGCTCTACTTGTGATTCTGTATATCTATGTATTGCGCTCTTGATCTCCGAATTCCGTCCCGCCCAATTCATTCCAAACCAAGGGACAGCAGTTGAGTTTTTCCCTTCATTTTGGAGTCATGATTTACTAAGAATAACTAGCCAAACTATCATACACCCCTCTTCCCTCAAGTCCCCTACCTCTTCATCCTTGAGTTTGTATGTATTGTTACACGGCAGAAGCTACAGTGAGATTGAAGTAGAAGATAGAAAGAGCCTCGAGAAACTTCAAACGAGTCTGATCGGGAAGAAGATCTACCGTTGCGTACTAGAACTAGTAAAAAAGAATAAGAACGCAATACTCAATCTGGTAAAGACATAAAATACGTCAACGTTCAAATCGGGTATATTTTATGATGATCTCAACTAGACACTCTTAAGATGTTTTTGAGCTCGAATGATGCCCAAGATCTAGTCACACATGTTGAATATAACCTCTACCCCGCTAAGACTCGTAGTCGTCTGTGTTTTGGTACATATGGAGTTCCGTGTAGTCAACCAATTTGGCAATCATCAGGAAGTTGTCGTTAAGATCGAAATATTCAACGAGAGAGAAGCGGTTCTTCTTGATCTTGCGCCACGGATGTCTATGTAGCCAGTTGTTAATATGCTTGGTCTTTCCATTTATGTCAGGCTTAAGCCTTGTTGAAGAGGAATCGCTAGTATAAAACTTACCGTACGTATATCTTGATCGGTAGGGTTAGGGCTGGCTTGTATCTCAGACTCGTGATATACTGATGATGAGTATTCTCTGGAATTTCCTTGTCAATGATACGATTGCTGTAGACATTTTTGGCTAGATTTTCCTAGGCATGGATGATATGAGTAGTGAAAGAACAACATGAAGACAACAGTAAGTCATACAGACATGATTTGTGTTGTGCTTCTGTTATATGTTGCTCAAAGCGCTACTTAGGCCGCTATGGGAGCCATATGCAGAAGGCCTACCAAATCACGGGATCGTGTTTCTGTGATTGGCTAATTTAATCTTACGATGTGCAATTACCATTTTGCCATATACTACAAACGACCACCGAAATACAATATTTGAAAGTGAAATGAGGAGGGAGACGAAGAAAAGAAAAGATAATATAAATGCATGCTAGAAAAGGAAACAAGAAAACCTCTGAGAGCGTGGGTAGGACTTCTCCTCGCAATACCTAAATCAGACAAGTAGAAGAAGAGACTAAGAAAGAGTCGAGCGAAGTGGTCAGAAAGTGCAGTGACATATACACTAAGCGAGATAGACTTGTTCGTCGGATTTCTCCGTGATTCAAATACCACGACTATCCGTAATTTTCGGCCTCACTCTTACTCCGTGCGACGCATGCTGCTGATGATCTCACGATGAGTATCCCGTTCGCGTGCACTCTCGCTCAAGCTACCGACACTACGCAGATCGCCGACCACATCCTTGGCCTTGCCGAAATAGACCTCCTGTAGCAGATTGCGCATCTTGAGTTCCATATCCTCGACCAGTCGACCGACGTTGGCGATGTGGCTATCGTCCGCGTCTACGGGGAGATCCATCTCGACCTGCCGTGTCATGTTGCCGCTTAGATCCATGTCTCCTAGCGCAGCTGTTGATGTGGCGAGCGACAGAAGCACAGTCGAGGTTAACTTGTAGTTTGTGGTGCGCCCACGCTCAATGGCTTCGAAGACGTGGATCGAGTCCCAGATGCCTTCGGTCGAGGTACCAGGAGTGGAAGCTGCAGATATAAGGAATGAGAGATTAGCTTGCTGTCTTGTTCCTCTTTCAAGAAAACTCCAGATCAAAGGGCTTTTCTATTGCATATGTTGGTTCGAACTTACACTTCTTTAGTAGCACCACTCCAGCAAACCCATCGTCTAAGTTCCAGAAGTACACGCTACTCACACCACCTTCATAGTATAGGTCTCTGTACACATCAAACGCCTCGTTCGCCTTGATCTCCATCTTGCGCACACGTTCACTCGGCACAGCACCCTCGCCAGCACCGCCATTAGCACCCGCTGCGCCGACACCACCTAGGCTGCCGCCATCGTCCAGCGGCGGATCGAACTGGTTGCTCCACGGCGAGCGGTATGAGTCGCCATCGCGGTTGTAGTCACATAGCAGATAGTCACGGCCCGTTTGGCGGCAGCGCTTCACCATAAGCGGTCGGTCTACCGACGAGAGCAGGTCTTCGGTGAGTTCGGGTGCGAGCGAGATAATGGAGTTGAGATGTTCGGTGGTGTGCTTGGGGTTGAGGCGTCGGAGAAGGTCCCTGAAGAAGTACTGTTAGTCCAGAAACTACTGTTTTCAGAGTTGTGTATCTGAATGGAAAGCTAGATCTTATATCGTAGTGACAGCTGTTCAGGAGCTAAGCCTGAAGCTTCATACAAGCCATATTGAGATGGAGAACAGCAGACTTACATTGCCGAGTCGAAGGGATCGATGTCCGCCATTGTGAATGAGATTGCAGTATAAGTATGAAATTATGTAACAAAGTATAGATCCAAAAAGAGAAGAAAAAAGCGCCTAATTGTAGCTAAGTTTCTCAAGATGCTGGGCTTGGTGTTTCATTGCTCAAAGCTAGCTTTTGATATGGGGGGCAAGGCTCTCAACCCGCTTTTGAAACCCTAACTAGCTTGAGGTGTTTGGCGGGGGTTGTTGCCCCTGGGAAACAAGACTCGACTAACTATTTTTGATTGGCTGCCTTGTAGAGCTCCGACTATTTTAGACGAATGAGGGGCAGAGCTGTCAATCAACCTTTCTCAGCCTGATCCATATGATGCTCTTATACAGTCAACTCATGTAACATTAAATAACTCCTGTAGCATCATTCTTGATATCGAGAGACCTAGATTCAGAGTAGAAAACGCCGCCGTACTTCATGAATAGAATACAATACAAGACACGCGTGGATAATCTCATATCTCATATTCGCTATATATTTCTTATCTTATTGGCTATCGAGACACAATCTATCTCAGCGTCGTTCAGCTGATTTACACTTATCTGGCCTTCAGCCCTCCATCAGTCGATTCAACTACGCAGTGACACCACAGACAATATACCTTTTCCGTCCATGTCTTGACCCCACGATCTAGCCCCCGTATATCTGTAATTTCAACCAACGGCTGCAGGTACTTAGACTGCGATCTAGTTGGTGATGTGCAGACCAGGCGGGCTTGGAAACGGTTTGTCCATGGCTTTTCAACCATTGCATTTTGACTAAGCCCGGCGATCATGAGACCTTTTTCTCTCATTGTAAAATCGCCTTCGTAGTGTGGCACCGAACCTCCCAGCTGTACGTAGGTGAACTCCAACGCAGATTCAAGCACGCATTTCTCATGGAGCCACCGTCGACAGGCTTCGCTTGGACACCCAATCATGATATGGTCGGGGTTTTCTGGCTCGCGGCATACACATCGCGGAAGAACAGTCTAGGTAAAGTTTGTCAGTTCCAATTTCTACATATTGATGGGATATATATATGGATTAGTGTAGGCTCGATACGTACCGTGATTTCCTGGGTTCGGGCGTCGAGTGCCTGCCTCCAATAGAGTGTTGGATGAGTCTCGTCATCATTCTCTTTCCAGTGTTGCACATTCGCCAACGCCGAGACTGTCTCAGCATTTATGATGTCCACTAGCAAATAACCCAAACGACATTAGTAACAATCACCATCTCATATCTCAATTTCTTCTTCTCTTTATCTGAAGTGAAGCTGCCTGGACTTACTCTGGTTAGAAGCTATTACTTCACAGCAGCCATGATACGGTTGTCTCTTCGATATGAATTTCTCCTGTAGCTCTCTTCCACTGGCTAGGCGACACAGAGTCAAGTCGTCGGGCCAGAGCATCCAAGCCACGCGCAAGAATACATTGCTTGCATCCCGTGCACGGATCTCAAGCACCAGTCCGACCCATCCGTACTTCCGCGGGTCCTTCACTGTAGATTGACCCGGCATGTGCTGCTCTTCAGCGCGCAGCTTAGCCGTCTGTTCGGTGACGATCCAAACGAAGGACTCGGTGCGGACATCCACGCCGTTCACTGTTTTCAACACCATGTAGTTAGTTTTTGTGTTGTATGTGTTGCTAGGGCGTGGAAGGGAACGATGGGAGATGATATTGGATACTTTACTTACGGTTGAACCGGTTGTATCGGGTCATGCCGTACCACTCGTCTGCTGGCTCAATCATGAATTTGCTATGGAGCGCAGGGTGTGTGTGGAACGGTTCTCTAGTTTTGAATGGGAACGGCTGATACCGTTCAGTTTCCTGAGGCAAGTTTCCACTTCTTAGTTTGATACGCCAGTCGCTCTGTAACTTCTTACATGTCTTTAATACTGAGAGCGTGAGAGCATCCGGGAGCAGTTTGACCGTAAACTGGTTACTAGAGGAATAATGTATGGTTGGTGACTTTGATGCAAGGTTCTCTTCACGGTATTCCTCATCGTTATTCATATTGTCATCTTTGTCTTGCGTCTGTCCTAGATCTGGCGTAGAGCTTAGATTTGACACAGGATCTTCTTTGGGTTTTGTATGCATAGTTCCATTGGTGCCTCCAATATTGGCAGTGGCATCTTTATTACTATGTATGCTAGCCCCAGGAGATTGCCCAGGGGTTATCGTGCTAGATTTGCCATTTCGAAAATTTGATTTATTCGATGTAGAAAGAGAACTTCTGGTACCATAAGATTGATGTTTGTAAGAACTAGTCGCCGACATTTAGAGTTTCCGTGAGCCTTTCTAGAAGAAGGTTAAGATGTCTATTTGATAAACGATGTTGTGTTTCTGTCTCTGAGAAATAAAAGAAAATAATGAAGATCAATGTGTATCCCACGACAAATGTTGAACACGTTGAAAAGCGTTAAATAGTTGAACAAGAAAAAAGTTAAAAAGGAAAATGAGTGATATGGGTTGTATTCGTTAAAAAAATATAAAAAATTATGCAACAAAAAATAATTTCCAAAAGAGGTTAATTCCATTGCTTGTGAAGCGCTACCTCATATAAGTTCAATTGTCTAACTACTCAAAACAAATTTCTTTCAAACTACATATTTGTAGGGTGGCATAACCCTAATTTAAGAAAAGAAACAGAAAGTCAAGCTAATGTAAAACTTTTAGTTACACACAGAACAAGAATTTATTAGTTGATGAGGATAGAAGATATTGAAATCATTATGATCACGATAATTAGATAGAATACTGTTGCAGATGAAGTCATGCAATACATAAATATGGTAACATGGAAAAAGCTGATAAAGATAAAGACGGCAAAGCATGGTGTAGGAAACGAGAAAATATCATAGAGGAATGGTGGCATCCGAATGATAGATAAGATGAATACATGGATACATTAATTCAAATGGGAGTTAGATCAAGTCAAAGATCGGGCAGTATTCTTAGACGTAAGAATGAAAACACGCAATGATTTAGTTCTCATCGGCTTCAATATTTAGTGGCTGATAACCGCCGGCCTTGAGCCCGTCTAGCTCAGCAGCCAATCTTTCACCTTCCAATTTGCCACGATTGATGTTGACAAAGTACACAAAGACAGCCGGTAGACCGACCATAATGGCTAGGAAGCCAAAGGCTGGGCGGATGTCACCAGATTTGTCGATGATAAAACCTACGATCGCAGGCCCGAATATACTACTTCCCTTGTCGGTAATGGCATATAGAGCATAAAACGCAGTCTCGGAACCTGGCGGAATAAGCTCGCCATAAACAGAACGGCAGTAGCCACTCAGGCCTCCAAGAACAAAGCCATAAATGGCGGCTATAGGGTACATTTCCCACGCCTGTTGCAAACCAATGACGCCCCAGCGCTGTATGAAGGGCAGATATCCTAGCAGACCATATATTGGAACTAGTTCAAATAAAGCGATGCAGGCCAAAAGCGTCTGATGAGGCTTGAGAGAAAAGTACTTGGAGATAAATGACCAAGTGAACGCACCAACGACACCGGAAACAGTCGAGATGACGTTGATCATACCAAGAGCCCAAGTAGACATGTGCATTTGAGTTTTAGCAAACAAAATAGCCGTGCTAGATGTGGTCGCAATCGCATCTGAGAGGAGGAACCAGGCGGCTAGGAAGAGGACAACATCAAGAAGACGGCGTGCAAGCTTCACAGTGCGCCAGAGATTACCCCACGAATGCGCCACGTCTGATATCGCTGAGCGCCAACCCGAGCGATGTCCCTTTAGTGAGCTAGGCAGTGGCGGACCAGGACGAGCACGAAGCCACATAGCAGATGGGATCGTGAAGACGGTCCACCATAGGCCAACCAAGAATAGAACGACGCGTTGTGACCAAGTAGTGTTCTTTAGTGCGATTACAATACCAATACAAATGAGCTGGACAAAGAGGGCAGCGCAGTAGCCGATTCCGACACCAGTAGATGATATTTGGCCAGAGAGACGCATTTCGACCGAGGTCAGCTCATCGTGAACGGACATGGCATGTGAAATGGTACTTCTTGCATCAGACGGAATCAGCGCTGAGCGTGAGTTAGGTCTGCTATTGTCGGTAGCATCTGATGCTGCCTGATCGCCATTGAGTTGGAGAGTAGCTGGTTCACCGCCAGTGAGGATGGAGGTTGACTCGTGAAGGCCCTTGATGCCAGTGACGTCAGGGTGATTCCGCACTAATAGGGGCAAGAACGAGTTGAGGAGCACAAAAGACGCACCAAACGAAGTGTTTGATATGATGGTCAAAATAGCGCCGAGTAAATATGTCCTGCTAGTGACAAAGAGGAAGCTCATGACACTAATGCCACCGATAAAGGCAAAGGCCAACAACATGCTCTTGCGACTGGTACCGTGATCAGCGGTACAGCTGATAGAAACTACCACCAAAGCCTGCAGAAGAACACTCACAGAAAAGGTGTACATGGCAAAGCTGGTGGTGTTGATGTCCCAGCCGAGGAAGGTGACGACACAGGCATCGACAAGGCCGTCGGAGTTCAAGCGGTCGTGTGAGGCGGGGCATGGCTTATCGGGACTATGGAGAAGGTGCCCGTTTTCACGGGAGAGAGTTTCGAGGAGAATCGGAATGAACGAAGCTGCACAAAGTTGGTTAGTTGGAATGCCATAAGGCAGCGCATAGATAGCGGGCGCAATATAAACTCACAGATACCTAGAAGCGCATCGAGTTAGCAAAAAAAAGATCAAGTTAGTTAATTAGAAAGCAGTACTTACCACAGATCACATAGACCTCAGACGCAAAGGCATACATGTACCAGCCGTGGATTTCCTTCTGGCTTGTAGGGCGCAAATCCTCGCCTGGATATCTAGCTACGAGCGATTCTTCGACATCGATATCGTCATCAGCATCGTCATCAAAGGTGTCCCGCTGAAGACGCGGAACATCCCCTCCCTCGGAGTTAATGCCCGACGCCATAATGTTTGCCTAATGAGCAAACAGGCGCAAATAGGACCGTAAGAAGAAAGGAAAATCAGAGTAAGTTGGCAACAAAGAAGTCGTCGCAGATTTGGCGGGAAATCCTGGACTTAAACCAACGAAAAGGCCTCCATAAATAAAGCCTCGTCCAGCGAATGCGATGATGTAAACAAGAAAGAACGATCGCTGTTGAATAACCTCTTGGCTGATTGGCTGTCTAATGCACAAGGAAAGATGAACCAAAAATGAAAAAAGAAAGGATAGCTAGAGCGACGGGAATCGAAGGACAGCGCGATAGTCGGCTGACAACGCACAACCCGGCCTTTTCTTTATTTTTATTTTTATGTTGGTTTAATTGTTGTTTTCTTTTTATTCGCTTCGCTTCGCCTTGAATATATTCGGCTTCTTGATCTAGGCTGTCAAATAATTAAGAACAATTAAAGAGCGTGTGATCATTGTTGCTCCCTAGTATCATCGGCGTTTCCACTAACATAAAGCTGGCAACGGCTGCCGACAGCTGGCTTACTAACAGCACGTTAGGTCTTACAGTTTCTAAGAACCCTGTGGTACCCCAGGGCTAACTACATCACAATCCCAATATTCATCTTGTAGAACTGGCTCATGCCGTTTACCTAGCACCGTTGTGAAGGCTGGGACGACGATGCATGAACACCAGAGGTGATTTCTTGTTCCCATATCTTAGATCACTACTTCTACCATCATACTTGGATTCTCTTCTCGCTCTATCACCTAGAATCTAGTTTACCACATTCACAATAGCTCCCTCAGGATCAGCGAAGAAACGGCGCCAGCATCTGGGCTTCCACATAAAATAGGATAAGAGACTCCATATATCAACCTAAGAGTCGAGATTCCATCTATTTGAAGATGTAGATCCAAAAGGATAAATAGAACAACAACAAACACACCAACAATCGATTTAAAAAAAACAAGCAACGTGGCGCAGTGGAAGCGCGCCGGGCTCATAACCCGGAGGTCCCTTGATCGAAACGAGGTGTTGCTAACTGTTCAAGCTATCTTTTTGGCCCGTATCTGTAGACTCGGGTTGACCTGATCTGTATCCAATCGATCTTGATTTTTTATCTATACTATACGAAGGATTGAAATGGATAGTGCAAGCACCGCACATGGTACTTCAGCACAATAACAGGGGGTCTTCAAAAAGATGCTTAGCCCCACAAAATATTATGTACTCCTCACTTTGTCTTCAAAAGCTGCCAGCTGGCAAAGTGCCTATTTCTATTGTCACCATGATAAAAAATTACACTACAAGGACATCTTCAATCGAGATATCAAGATCATTTTTGTTTCAATTTTTTTTTTTTACATACAGAATACATTATCCATTATATTCCTCATCAATCATATGTATGATGCTGCTCTCTGGCTGAGTCTGACGTTGATATCTTCAACATATATGAT
>RHDR01000230.1:0-42608 GCA_009806295.1 Davidsoniella neocaledoniae
TAGATTTTTTTTTCATTTTTTTTTTTTCATTTTTCATTTTTTTTTATAGATATATACATATATATGTACATGAATACATGGCATTGTCATATAGTTGGTATCACGGCCGCCAAGTTCTCGACGCTCGCAATGCCAACAGGTCAAAAGAGTGGACGATGAACAAATTGCCGGAGGTCTCGGCATGCGCAGCACTTCCTAAAAGGGCTTAGACCAAGTGCGGGAATCGAAAATTCTCACCGTCATCGTCCTTCGCTTTGGGATTTGTATTTTGGAGCCTTGTGTTGCTGGGGGCTAAGCTGGGATCTGCATTGATTGATATTGGGCTGTTCTTTTACGTTTTACATTTTTATGGAGTCAATTTGCTGGCGCTGTTGCTCGCTGGGAAGACTGCGGTAAAGCTGTGCAGGTAGAAGGTACCCATGATATCGTGGTAGCTACGCAATGCGGCCGCGCAGCCTCACACACGGCAAAAGTATCTGGAACTTGCTTGCTCAGTTGGATAGTTCTGATTGCTCATTGCAACTAGTTCGTTAGAACGATAGACGGGGTTGGATTAAATGCGACCAAGTGCAAAAACAACAACTACCACGACGACGACAGAAAACAGGTGTGGAGAACTACAGGCACAAAATGATAGACGCCATTAGCAAGTAAACAGTAGCAAGAAAGCCACCGTATGTGACAATTGGCCCAGCGGGAAACTAGGGAGAGAAATACAGAAGAGCAAACGGAGGTTTACTAATGCAGCCTTGCATCCGCATCCGAACGTGCACGACCAGCCTCAGGGCGCAGTATCAAGAGAAATAAAAGAATTAAAAAAACAAAAAACAACAACACCAGCGACTGACTGCACATCATTGCTGGGTGCATCAAACAGGCTGGCAGACGCAGGCAGCCAATTCTGGGACTACGTGCTGCCAAATGCATGAAGCAGACTTGTGTCAAATAATCCATTTGCTGGAAGTCATCAGCACCAGGGCGTAACATTAAATCCCCCTACAACGGTAAAACAGTAATATGGAGATGTATCTACCAGTTTCGTAGTGCATTTGCATTTGCATTTGCGTTGGTTGCTGCGTACGTGCGCTTGATCGCCTGGTTATCCGTTTATTCACTATTTCTCCTGGGCTGCTTTGGTGGCTCTTTGGCTCTATCTTTCAATTCTCTGTCCAGATCCAGACGCCGGCTCCTCAAAATCTCCGCTTCTTGCATGCCCCTGGAACTTTCTTTTATTCAGCCTTTTTTCTTTTCTTTTATTATCTTCTATTTTCCTTCCATCGCATATCTGTATACCGTTCTCCTCTTTTATTCTCGTCGGTTCGCTCATTACTTGGCCAGCTGCATCTCTTTTTCATCCTTCATATCCTTTTTTTCTTCTTTTCTTTTCCTCTTCTGTTGCTGTTGGGCTTCTGTCTTCATTCTCACTATTATCTGTCCTTCGACCGTTCTCGTCGAGCCCGCCCTTGACAGCCTAAACAGTTCACCACTGACTGCTAAGAGCATAGCTTGCTAGCAGCGTTTTTCTTTCCTTTCTTTGGCCCGCCATTATTCGCCGCTTTCTTTATCTGCTGCGAAGCGCTGTATATTTTTTTAATACTCCCCAATCTTCGATAGACCTCTTCACTCCTTGCTGTAGCCCCCGAATCTCGATCAAGAGCCTCGAGCAGCATCGACGCTTGTCCACACGAGTATCACCCGTATCTACACTATACACCTCAGTATATCTTAATATCATCATCTTTTCGCCATGGGTATCGGTGCTGTCGCCGAGCCGCTTGTTGTGGTAACCCTCTTGTTTGGAGGTGCATACTTCAACCGCAATACACTGCCAAACAGCATCCCATACGCCCGTGGATGGACCTCCAACGCCCAGTCACACCGCAAGCGTTCTGACAGCGTCGACTACGATGCTTCTGCCCGTACTAAGTCGCCGTCTGGCGATAGTGTCCACTCATTCTCTTCAGGCAGCTCGTCCACCCGTGTCCTGGGTGGCGTTGACCAGTCGCCTTATCGCCGCCGCCAAGTGCGCCTGCCTTTCCTTAACCGCTCATTCACCACCCCCAACACTGCTATCTACGAGGAGCGCCTGCTGAGCCGCATCCTCCGCAAGTACCCTTTCCTCGTCGAAGCTTGGTACTGGGCCCTGATTTACTGGGTAAGTTGAAAATGCCTATCAAGACAAGGACAATCGTGCCATGGCTTGAGTATTTTACTAACTTCATGTAGGTTTACCAAGTGGGCCGTGCCTTCACTGCCCTTACTCTCGTCGAGGGCACCGTTAATGTTGCTCGCAAGCACGCTCTCACTTTGATTCACATTGAACAGTCTCTTGGTATCTTTATCGAGCGTCCTATACAGGATTGGTTCCTTGAGCGTCCTGAGCTTCTGCACTGGATCAACCGTATCTACTCGTTCATTCACATTCCCGGAACTATTCTATTCCTTGTTTTGCTGTACTACTTCACCACCACTTGCAAGCGCCGTTCCCTCGCTAATGGCTCCTCCACCGACATCATCTCCACTGCCGGCCCCGGTCTGTACGAGGCTCGCCGTCGTGCTATGGCTCTCTGCAACTTGATGGCCTTCGTTGTTTTTACCCTGTGGCCTTGCATGCCCCCTCGCCTGCTGAGCGATCCTACTTACAACGGCGACGATGCCGTCGAGGCTAAGAGCTTTGGATTTGTTGATACTGTGCACAGCGGAACTGGCGAGAGCAGTGTTTGGACTACCAACAGATTCTGCAACCAGTACGGTAAGTTTGCTCAAAGAAGAGACCCCTTTTATCCCAAGTTATCAATGCTAAACATGTACTAATATCTGTAATAGCTGCCATGCCTTCTCTCCACTTCGGATACTCGCTGTTGATTGGTCTGACTGTTGCTACCTTCCCTATCGCTGGTCTTCGCCCCTCATCCTGGAAGCGCATTGCCATTGTCATCGTCGGCCTGTCGTACCCCACCTTGATTCTGACTGCCATCGTCTCAACTGCCAACCACTTTATCCTTGATGCTGTTGCTGGTGGATGCGTGTGCGGTATCGCATGGAATGCTAATGGCATCCTGCTAAACCTACTCCCTCTTGAGGACTACTTCCTCTCGTTCCTACGCATTCATAAGCCTGTCAACTGGACCGACCCAACCACTGCCACTGAGCCTGAGTACCAGGGTCTGATGCTGCAGGAGGTCGTGTAAGGTGTTGACATAAAAGTACAAAAAAATTACAAATCTACCTTCGACATTAATATTTGGCGTTTGGCTTGATTTGATCTTATTCATTTATTTTCCTCCCTTTCCAACAGCGTAACGACTCTTTAAGCTGTTAGTTCTTGCTATGTAGAGCCCTTTTTGCATTTTGATCTGGAATAAGATCAAAAGGCTTGGATACATTTCTCCTACCGGCATACACCGGAATTGCAATTCATCTGTTTCCTGTTTTCTTCCAAATCTGTAGAAACGTTTATATTCCCGTGCCAGTATCAATCGGGAAGTGTAATAGTGCTCATAAATGTATATGATCCAAATATATGGAACTATTGTGACTAGTCCAAATACCAAAGTACAGCATTCTGATTCTTATTTAATAGTACTCGATTTGATAGTGATGATGTGTGACTTGTATCAGCATGACTTGTGGGAAGGTATCATGTGAGTTGTTGAATTATCTTGTATCTAGAGTCAAGATCAAGATGGGATAGCATGTAATGGGGGCAGCAATGGGTGGATGGATTGTATCTTGAATATTGTCTTCAATATATGACTAGAACTCATATTATATTACAAATGAAAAGTCCGAGACCAAATGAGTAGGCAAAAATATGGGATACGATAAATTTGCATATTTCATATCTAATATATGAAAGTATAACATATATATTGAGAGATTCAAGATGCTATTGTCATGAAAGATGTGGGAAATGGGAAAAGAAATTATGGATGGGAAGTAGCATAGCTTAGATTTGATATAGAATATCAACGCGGTTGCTTGCACGAAAGAATTTGCTAAATATTGTACCACAAAACGTGATATGCAACCAAAGCACCCCCACAACCTTGTTACTATACCATAGCTTCCCGAAGCTTCGGGCTCTATTGAGCTGTACCTAACCCAGCCTGACGGTCCTACAGGATGTGGAATTTAATACTTTGTTGGTTGCTTAGGCAGCACTATTGGACGGCTTTGCGGCATTAATAGAGATATAAATAGACCAACATGGGCTAATGAGGTATTGTATCTAACATGTCCCTTTTCTTTCTTTACTTTTGCCTGCCGGTATCAGGTAGAGGATCGCTGTTAGTATCCTTTTACTAATATACGAATAAACGAATGATTTTCCATGCAAACCGGCAGAAGAAGAATGTTACAGTGAGACATGGCTTGCGGCCCGGCCTGACGGTGGATGCTACCTGGATGTTTGTACTACAATATCATAATACCTAGGCACCCCTAGCTAAGCTTATACGGTGATCAGTGATCCGCTTAAACGAGTGGAGAATTGTGCCGCTATGAATCAAAAAACCTAGGCGGGTTCTAGAAGCTATCTCGTACATCCAAACGAAGATCAGATGCTTAGCGGATTTCTGAGATTGTAGTTGGAATCATGACTTTTGCAAAATTACCTTGTATGTGCGAGGATGATATATATGAAAGATACATGGGATATATCAAAAGCAAGCATTCATTGTCTTGCCATGCCACGCCATGTTTGCTACTTTGCGGATCGGTAAATGAAGCGATTAAAGTGACCGAAAGGAGACTTTAGTCGAAATATATAGATAACATCCGAAGAAAAGAAGATATTGCCTACTTACTATCTGCCATATTCGGACAGAACAAAGCAGCAGAGTGTAAGGTATCATGATATTTCAAGTGTTACACAAACATTATATGGAGAAGCTATCCTCACGACACCATAGACGAATTAGTGCAAAACACATTTGGGTTAATGGCGACTGTACATTGCCAGCAGCGAAGATGTAGGACACTAGGAATCAAGCCAATGATTGTTATACAGAATCTACCTCCATGGGCTCTCCTAAGATATATTGTGCAATGAAAACTGATACAGATGAGTGATAGCCCATATTTGTTTATATAAATGGTAGAATTGATTGAAGATGAAAATAGCAATGACTCTATTCGTCTCATGTTTACAGATACCTCATCTCGAAAATGGCAACCACCTATCTGACGGTTAAATCGTGGAAGTAGAAGAAATAATTCCCCTCTTCTACCCACGCTGCTGGAATATTATCTCTTCCTGATTTTTCTTCTTTCAGCATCATTCGGATTCAGTCAAAGTTGCATCCATCACCATCAACGCTCAGCCATATCCAATCATCGGCATATCATCAATACCATCAAATTTGAGTCATTCTTGACAAAATGAAGTTTCTTTTTATGCTTTCTACTGCCAACGCCATGGTTCTCCCGTTCGGGGGCCATTGGCTAAAGCCCAACACAGTTCAACAGCTTCACAGCAACACAGCTCCTACCGCGATGCTGGAGGTAGATGCCGCTGGTACAGAGACCTTGCACACTAGTGATAACACTAAGCGTGAAGTGTATGAGGGCCCGCAAAAGTTCGGCCAATTTCAGGCTGCTTTTCATGGCACTGATATTCATAAGCGTACCGCGACTCGGGAAGAGGATGGCCGCTCTCATGTCAACAGTCAGCATGACCAGGAGAACCAAAACATTCAAGTCTGCATTCACGAGAATTCTCGTGGTGCCCACGCTGACGACTACTGTAAACTTGAACCAGGCATTCTTGGGCAGCAAAAGAAGCCGGACGCCCCTTCTAATAATGAACAAAGCGGACCGGCTCAAGCTTATAGCAAGTTCAATATCGGCCCTACAGAGGTCGTAACCGGCATGCTTGGTCCAGTATTGGCCAACATCACATCGACCTTGGCCTGAATGTTGTGGGTGAGTCACGACATTGATTTCATCGGTTGAGATAGATATTAATACTATTCTATAGGTATCCAAGCATATTTATAGCATCAAGGCATAGAATAATAAGCTGGTAATCACTTGACCATATTAGATTATGATTAAAAGATACTTGCTTGTCATGAGAGACACTCGATTAATGCAAAGTAGTAGTGCCTAAAAAGATAATGAAAACATCCCTTTTTTAAAACTACATATGTTTACAGTGCGCCTAGACATTTAATGCCATATTGTGTATTTTGATTTTACGTATGTATGTATTATCCTACTATATGTACTACCAAAGAAAGTGGGGCTAAGAATGAGGAAGTCGTCACCGTTTAACCGATACTCAACCGATACGGGTCATCTCTCATAGCAAGTTTCACACACTAAATCCCACGGCTTTTACAGGGAATCATTGCTTTTATTACATAGCTCAAACTTATTAGCAGTTCGCGACTCTGCCGGCAATTCAGGATCGATCAACGACTGCCATCCATTGATGATCTGTCGATTATAGCCCGGAACAAAAACCCTTGCGGGTGGTCAGGCCGATAGCTTGTTCCTCTAAATCAGGCCCGCTAAGATGAGAGAGTTCATGGAGGCGGTGCAGAAGGCCTTTTATGATGCCACTGGCTGGAATCGTGACAATTCGTACTCATCACTTGACGTGACCGCAGATGGTGAGACAGTCTTTTTTCCCAGCGTTCACCATATCATCTCATAATTTCAGGAAGTTCCTAACATGTACTACTTATAGGCTTACTTCGATTCTATACCCCTCAGGGTTTGCACATGACCTTGTCGTCGTTGGCAACACCCCAGTTTGCAACGTCGTATGAACTTGGCACCATAGGCGTGGTAGACGGCTCTCTATCATATCTATACTCTTCTGTACCGCTCCAGCGTTTCTTCACGCCGCAATCCGAAAAGGTCTCTCTGCCATCGCGCATGCAGGCATACCGTGTCCTATCTCCTCTCAATACCGATACACACGCCGCGACGCCGACGGATAAACCTACCAACCCGCGCCCTTCGCTGCTATACGGCCGATTATATCTTCCGCAGTCTATGCTTGAAGTGCTTGTTGTGAAGAAGCTTACTTCTGCGCTTCAACTACAACTCAGCGCCGTCTCGTCCAAAACACTGCGCAATGGCGGCACGGTGCTTGGCTTGGCTCAGTACGACGTAGGTCGTTACGCAGTCGAAGGCTTAGCGTCATCTGACGGTGGCTTGCTCGGCCTTCGTGGCATCTATAACTTTCACGCACATGATGAAAAGGTGCCGTTGCCAATACCCAAAGATGGAGAGCGCGAGCGCATATACGGCCGCTTTAGTACGGGTGCTGAGATTTATTACGGTACCCTGAATAAGAGTGGTGGAATTAGTCTCGGCGCTCGCTTTGCTACTTTGCCAGAGCACATGGGCACACCTCTTACAGCGACTTTGACGATCAATCCGTTGATGGGAAGCATTAGCGCTAGCTATGCTGTCATGGCCGGCAAGTTTTGTAGCCTGGGTACACGGCTCGACTTCAATGTCTACAGTTATGAAAGTGACTGGTCGGTGGGAATGGAGCTTTGGCGTCACGGATTTCCATCACGGGATCTTCCAATACCAAACCCAATTGAGGGTGAAAAGTCTGGCATCCCAATCAAATCGAAAGCGCCCATTACTAGTTCTAAAAAGCAGACATCAAGCACCTCAAAGAAGTCTCAGAAGCCCGCGAAGACGGCAATAGAACCAGGACTCACTAAGCAGGATAAGCCCGAACAGACTTCGGGTTCACTGAAACAACCTGTGGTAACTCATGTATCACTGAAGGAATCGGAACGTAGCTTCCAAGCAAAGATGGAATGGCGTCTCGACCACCCCAACTCCATCCCCAAACATAGTACTACGATTGCTACAACTACTCCAACATCTTCTTCGCCTACACAAAACGCTAGTTTGCCGCCATCTCCACCCGTGGCCATCTCTACAATGCCCGCTGCCGTTCCCGTAACTACCCAGGTAACGATACCAGCAATCAATGGGCCGGCTACCAGATCCGGAGCTGTGCAGACGCAAGAAGTGTCGCTACCCGTCATCGCCTCTAGTGCTACTATGTCTCTTAACGCCAAGGTCCCCGAAGCATCAACTAATGATGCAGAGGAGTATGGCGCGGTTATAAAGGCTCGCCTCGACCAGAATATGAAGATTGGTCTGCTATGGGAAGGTCGAATGAAGGCTCTTCTGTTTGGGTTGGGTTTCGCGATCGATCTACGGAAACGCGATCAACCGTTTCGCACAGTAGGACTAGAGATTCAATATTCTTCATAGAATGTATAGAAAATGAATTATGAATAATATAACATTAGACAACTGGGCCTATCATATCGAAAAGAATGGAAGCAACAAAAAAGAACAATATCTTCGTACTCTTAAAGAGATTGCCGCATGACCGATTTAGGCTCATGTGTTATGTTACATGACTAGCAATCATCTACAACGTCCAATATCAGCAATGTATTCACCTATATATGCTTCACCGCTATGATGGTCTGGTTGGTTGCATGTTCTCTATGCCGTCATAGTGTCATACGTCTGTTAGATTTTTGAGCCGTGTTGCACAGTTGAAAGTACACTTTAGGGTTAAAAGGACCAGAAATCACTTGTACACTCAAAATCCATCCCCAGAATTTTTTAAATAATACCAGCCAGTATTGTAGTGTAAGATAGGTATGATCTATCATGTAATAGTATCTATCGATGTCACGCCTTCTCATAGCCCGAGGTCTATGGTGTTTATATCGGGGCCAAGGCGCACCCTGATGGCTCGAATTCCATATTATTAGCATGGCTAGGTAAATGATTACCAACCTTATACGTAAGGAGAACAGTGTCTTGCTTGGTTAGTATCGATCCAGGTTCGTTATTCTATTGTATAATACATATATACCTTGATGACCAGTGGTATGTTCCTATATAGGAGGTTTACATTATAATAGCAAATTGCTAGGAACAAAAGTGCGATTGTATATATAATTTCCGGGAATAATACCCATTTCGAGATTGAGTGTACGTTGGTGTTCTGTCAGCAGATGCTACCATAACCTCGTTGAAGTAGCTTCCAAGTGAGGATTTGACCTTGAGTTTGTTTCATTCATTATTAGCAGAATACGGCTATATCAAATTTCAGATCCAGTAGGAATATTATGCAACGAACTACATATATAGTGGGAGACTGTGGATTGATGGTGTGTCCCTGGCCATTGGCTCTGTACATCAACATAGCATCCAATTGAATATAGGTGTATCTCTATCATTGCGAAAATTTAAAAAAGGTCATTTATTTGTTCTTGCGTTGGATGTGATAGTTTTTGTTTACGAGAAAGATATGTCATAAAGTTGTATCGTTACTTCGACAAAGTAATACAAGAAGAGGTTACTTGTATAGAATGCCGATAGCTAGCATTTCAAGAACAAAGTTGGAAGAAGGTACTACAGACATGTGAGTGTCATAAAACCCGCCCCAAAAAGAGTTCTATTGTGTAAGACAAATGGGCTATCTTGGATGGCGGAAGTTTAGTTCTGGGAGAAAAACAAAAATTTGTGCTACGGAAGACAGATCCAGAAGAAATAGCGGTAGTTGTGTGCATGTTCAGATCATAGGCAAACTATACAAGACTGAAAAGGTATCTCAGGGTCGGTTTGAGTGAGCGGATTGTCTAGATGGAATAAGGAGTGATTTTCTCCCAGAGCCTCAAAACCCTGTCAATATTAGCGCAACGAAAATCAGCTTGATAGATCCATAGTATATGCTTCGTATTTGATTCGCCGGTAATGTCACGTTGTCAACTGTCAGATGCCTAGACTAGCATAATAGATGGGAGGGAGAAAGATAAATGAAACCTAGTGTCATAGGGCGGATTATAACACCAGAAGGGACAAATTCTTGACTCAGGTGCACAAAGAGACTACTTGGGACCATTACTGTTACAGGTGGTATCGTTGTGGGACGAAAGATTGCCCAAATTGTTTGGAAGATAAATTCGGTGAACAGTCAAGTGACATACAGTCTTGTCGGTAGGCTACATGGAGGATCCAATAGAAGGCCACGTCGTCTATGGAATGGCAAGATATCAAACGGCTGGTGATCATTGGCAACGTATGGTCAGTGTCGCACAGTATTCACAGGGCTAGAACTGTAGTAGTACATGATGATACATAAACCATCACTGCTAGTATGCGACTTCGGACAATCAATGCAAGTACATTTCACTCAAACGCAGTTTCGAATTTTACATCGTAATGAATCGCTGAAAGGTTTGTCGTTACTTAGGTTTCCCTTAAGTGCCACAGAAACGCCAAGTGTACACAGCTGTCGAAACTTATAAGTCCAGATTTGACAGCTGATAGACTGACATGTACCCTGGTCTGGTAAGGCAAGAACCTTGATGGCCTCTGGATTACGCCAATGCGGCATGGGTCACATCTAGGTTTCCGAATTCAGCAAAAATATCAAGGTATATGTAAGGCGTAAATACCAACACTAAAACCTAGCCATTATAACAATTACTACTATGACGCTGTGACGTTGGCTAAAAGTCGTTGCAAACTTGGACAGCAAGGTGCTTACTATCAGTAAGTCTCTATATAACTCACGAGGTAGCATGCTACGGCGGGGTTTCTCGGGATAAACAGAGGCACAAAAGTGCGAATAGAGGCTTAATTATGTGTTAGCTAGTTACTGCTGATATTACAATATCGTAACAGGAAAACACTAATCACCTGATGGTGAGGTTTGATATGTACATAATATAGGAAACCGGCAAATCTCTATATGTATGTAGGTGAAAAAGAGGCTGGCTGATAACATAGTGCGCTATATATATATATAATACCATGAGCCAACAATCAAGCCAAGGAAGTAATCAGAGCAACGGCACGTATTTGTATGCAGCTAATGATCATGATGCATTAACCTTTTCGACCATTTTCAGCCTGCAGATCATGTCAGCAAGTAAAACATCTTGTCGGCCACTGGGAGTCACAATTTTTGATCAGCCGACAGCACGCTTTCTACTACTTTTTACTCGTGGAAAATGAAACTACCCAGAGACCAAATTAATCTGTAGTAGATGTCATCGCACTCTTTGAAACGCCGAGCTTCTAACAGGCGCACGCACTCTTTATTATTATACGGCTATTTTATTTTTTATAGCCATACACTTGAATAAAACATCTGCGTTTTTAAAACGAGCCTTAAAAAACCAATCACGAGCACGCAAGAAGGGCAAGATAAGAGCAAAAAAAAACGAGCGATAAAGATCAGTGTAGGAAGACAATAAGAAAATCAGAAAGATTCGCTAAGCCATCAAGGTTCTTGCAGATATGTGGGCGGCTCCTTCTTCCTTTTTATTTTTTTTAATTCTTTTCCTACCATCTCTGTCCTCAAGATGAAATGTTCTCAATTTGTCGTAGTTTCTACACAAGTTGCCGGCGTGCAATTTATTCGAGAACATTTCAACCACTGGAATCGCAATTGCACTATTGCTAGCGCAACCGTGGATGTTGGCAAAAGATCTATGACATACACATAGTTTTTTGTATCTATATACTTCAAAGTTTTTTTTACTAGTCTACATGTAACTATCGGTCTGTCCTAGCTGTACGGCGCTGGCTAGCTTTATACCCCGGTCAAAGATCGAAGGATAAAACTTCACCTCAATTTATAGATCGATAATATATTTCTTTTTTTTGGCTGCGTCGCGAAAGCTTGGCTGGCCATCAAGGTTCTCAGATGGTTTTCCTTTGCGTTTTCCCCCACCAACTACAGCGTCGCTATTTTTCTTTCGAACCTCTCGCTTCTCTTCCCATCTTTGCTATCTGGGAACCTTTTTTGTTATTCACTGCTGCTTCACTATCTCTCATTCTTCGAGATCAAAGCATTCCAATACTCTCATTTCCGTCATCTAGAGAAGCTGTTGTGGCCATTAACTACACTCTCTCTTCAATCACTTGCTCATTTGGTGGGAACACGGCACCATTTACACCAAAATCATACGGATATAGTAAAGCTATACACTCCAGGCACTCAGATCCTGTTCTACATATTCCAATATTTCCCATATCCGGTGGTGAGAACCCGTGTGTCCGCCGAGAATCACGTTTCCGGGCCGCTAGAAGGTTTAGCGTATCCCAATCTTTCTCGCCTTCCCTCTTCTTATCCACTCAAATTTATCTACTGTCCAATTTTACGAGCTTACGACCGACACGACGAACGAAACCTTGGGAAACTGTGCTTCGTTTTTCTCCCATCCTACTCTTTCTTTTTGCATACCACACACCTCTCCCTCTCTCCTCTGTGAGACCTCGAGATCTCACACGCCTAGCCAAGCTCCTTTTAAATCGATATTTGTGTTGCACCAATCCACAAGCTACTGTTCACACGCCCTCTAAAGTTCGTGTGTTAGTTCGTCTGCCACGAGCTTTGCCTTCCTGGGCCCTGGGCATCTAGAAGCTCAGACACCACGTTGATCATCTCTATATTAATCGAGACCCCCCACCTTGTGTCTCTCATTGACAGTTGGTTCTTGTCTACAGTCTTCTTCATAGCTTCGTTACTTCTCCCTATCAAGTCTCTTTACTTCTATCTTTCCACTTTACATTGCCAAGATGTCTATCGGCAAGCACATGATCCACCGTCGTGCAGAGTCCGTATCCTGCGCTGAAGACGTCGGTGAACTCTCACACTATGGTCTCAGAATAGCGGCTATCTTCATCATTCTAGTCTCGTCACTGCTTGGCGCTCTATTGCCCATCTTCTTGGGTCGCATCAGTACCTTTTTCTCGCCCAAGAAGTTCTTCTCGTCTTCAAGTTTCTCGGTACCGGTGTCATTATTGCAACGGCATGGATGCACCTGTTGTCTCCTGCTGTGGAGGCCCTACACAGCGACTGCTTGGCAGACCAACTAGGAGACTATGACTGGGCTTTCTTCATTGCCCTCATGACCATCTTGCTCATGCTGTTCATCGAAATGGTCGCCAACCACTTCAGTGATCAGATCGCACAAAAGATGGGCGGCTCTGGCCATGGACACGCCCACAGCCATAATGCCCTGCCTGCAAGCATTTCCGATAACGAGCCTGCCGGCGAGAAGTCTGCGGCTCCAGTTGCCCAACCTGCCGCTGACCTAAGCTATCTGCCTCATTCTCATGGTCATGGTCCCCATACTCAGTCACACGCTGCTCAAAGCGGTGCGATGTTTGCTGGACAGATCATCAGCATCTTGATTCTCGAGTTTGGTGTCATCTTCCACAGTGTCTTCATCGGCTTAGTCTTGGCTACTACCGACGAGGTCGTCGTCCTAACCATCGTTCTAGTTTTCCATCAGCTTATGGAAGGTCTCGGTGTGGGTTCTCGTCTGGCTACTGTCGACTGGCCTCAAGGACGTGGCTGGTGGCCTTATGCCCTTGCCTTTATGTACGCTATTTCAACTCCTATCGGTATTGCTGCTGGTCTAGGTTCCCGTACCAACAACGGCAATACGCAGACGCTTGTAAATGGCATCTTTGATTCTATCTCTGCCGGTATTCTTATGTACACTGGTCTGGTAGAGCTCCTAGCACATGAGTTCATGTTCAACGAGGAGATGAACCGTGCTCATTTCCGTGTCAAGATCTCTGCCCTAGGCTGCGTTTGCTTTGGCGCAGGCATCATGGCGCTTATCGCCAAATGGGCTTGATCCCATTAATATTATGTTTTTAGAGATGAAAATGGGTGATTTGTTGGATATATATCAGAAGATGTAAGCAGGGCTTACGTAGTTGATACCCAAAGGCACATGTCTTTTTTTGTTATATTAGTTTTGTTTTCAATATTCTTTTCATGTTTATTTCAAACTTGAAAAAAAAAAAAGATCCTTTATTTTAAGTTGTGTCTATGCTTTTTTAGGTAAAACTTCATATCCATGCCATTATTAAGCACTACAACTATATGTATCCGAATTTGTACATAAATCAGATTGCCCCCAGTATAGGGTTGATGAATTCATAGTATAAGGGTTATAAAGGCGGTGAGAGAACTTTTATATTCTGCCGCTCTGCTCAGTACAATTTTTTTTTTTGGCTGTAGCTGCATTATTTGCGACAAGGACGATATATCAAAGACATCCTACAGAGACTATATCTCAAGCCAACAACTTGTTTATCCAATCATATACACACGATATTCCCGAATCACTACCCAGAAGGCCGAAATATACAACAAATCATCCCGGCAAAATTCTCTATGTCATCTAGTATTGTGAAGAAGCGCAAGCTTGCGCCTGACGCCGACGGCTTGAAGCCCAGCAAGAAGTCTAGCTCATCGCGCGATCAAGCAAAGATTGAAGCTATTCTAAAGGCAAAGAATGCTAGCAAAAAGAAGAGCGGTATCACCAAGTCAGTCGTGCCCAAGAAGGTTGCTGTCCCCGTCCAGAAAAGCAAGACTGCTGCTAGTGTCAAGAAGGCCGCTAAGCCCACACCTAAACAACCGATACAACAGTCCGACGACGACGACGAAGGAGAAGAAGAAGTAGAGGAGAAATCTGATTCCGAATCCAATGAAGGAGTAGAAGACTCTAAGGAGGAGTCCAAAGAAGGGCAGGAGGAGGCTGATGAGGAAGATGAGCCCCAGACTTTCAGAGAGCTCGGCGTTGTCGATGCTCTTTGTGAAGCTTGTGAGAATCTTGGCTACAAGAAACCTACACCCATCCAACAGAAGGCTATTCCTGCTGCTGTCAAAGGCAATGATATCATTGGTCTAGCAGAAACTGGTAGTGGAAAGGTAAGAACCAATTATTGCATCAGAGACATCGTTCTATGTTAACAAGACTGCGTATATAGACTGCCGCATTCTCGATTCCTATCTTACAAGCACTTCTCGACAAACCCCAACCGAACTTCGCTCTCGTTCTTGCCCCTACTCGTGAGCTAGCTACCCAGATTGGCCAAGTCTTTGATGCACTTGGTGCTCAGATTGCGTTACGTTGCGCTGTCATCATCGGTGGCTTGGACATGATCACCCAGTCGATTGCTCTAAGCAAGAAGCCTCATGTCATCGTAGCTACGCCCGGTCGTATCCTTGATCATTTGGAGAAGACCAAGGGTTTCTCTCTACGGTCACTTAAGTACCTTGTCATGGACGAGGCCGACAGACTGCTGGACATGGACTTCGGTCCTATTCTGGACAAGATTCTTAAGTTCCTTCCACGTGAACGCAACACCTACCTCTTCTCGGCTACTATGTCTTCCAAGATCGAGTCATTACAGCGTGCCTCTCTGCGCGACCCCGTGCGCGTTAGCATCTCTGCGAACCGTTACCAAACAGTTTCTACCTTGAAACAGAACTACATCTTCATCCCTCACATGTATAAGGATACCTATTTGATCTACCTGATCACGGAGTTTGCCGGTCAGACTACTATCATTTTCACACGCACACAGTATGAGGCTCAACGGATCTCCATCTTGTTGCGCACTCTAGGATTTGGCGCAATTCCACTCTACGGTCAGCTGTCACAGACTGCTCGTCTGGGTGCCCTCAACAAGTTCAAGACTGGCTCTCGTGAGATTCTAGTTGCTACTGATGTCGCGGCTCGTGGTCTGGATATCCCCAAGGTCGATTTGGTCGTCAACTTTGATCTTCCCCAGGACAGCAAGACTTATGTGCACAGAGTCGGCCGTACTGCTCGTGCTGGTAAATCTGGTGTTGCTATTACTATCATGACACAGTACGATATTGAAATCTTCACCCGCATCGAGTCTGCTCTGGGCATGAAGTTCCCTGAATATCCCACCGAGAAGCAGGAGGTCATGGTGTTCCAGAGCCGTGTTGAGGAAGCTCAACGTCATGCTAAGATGGAGATGAAGCAACTTCAGGATGCCAAGGGCAAGAAGGGAGGCAAGACCCAACGTGGTGGTAACCGGAGAAGACATGACGGCATGGATGCTGAAGAGGGTTAAACTAGTCACTTGACTACAAGATTTTGGAAAAAAGTTATGATTATACCAATAGTTACTACATACATACATATAATGAGCGAATCTTTCCATATTTCAAACAACTTGTTTGTCTTGTCATATATACATATTATGTAGCGTTAATCTCTGTGGAATGCACTAGCTTGATGTTTGTCATACAGATTGCCACACTACATGTAACTAACTATATACATGTACATAAGTAGTTGCAATAGTCTTTGACGCCACAAGCTACCTAGTACCACTAGCGCCATATCAAAAACTGTTCATTCATCCGACGAATATCCGCGCCACTACGTAGTGGGTCCCAAGCCCTAGGCGACTAAGTGGAAAACACACAATTTTTTTAGGATCCACTAGCAGTGTCGTCTGCCTGGGTTGGGTCGAATAGCGAATTTGTATATCCAATTTTATACCTCATTTAGCTGCCCAGCCAAGTCTCACGACACTTACGACAACCTTTCTTTACCAGTCTTCCCGACCAAGAAAATCAATCAAAATGCCTGGTGGTGTCTCCGTCCGCGATGTTGATGTAGGTTTACCTTGAAAAAAAATTACCCTTGTGAAATAACCTGAAGAAACCGCAGTCCTATTGTGCAAAAATCGAAAATCCCTTGTCCGACGGAAATTTTCGCTCGATTCGACGACATCTACGCTTGCAATCTACTCGAGATCCAACCATGAAGCGGTGATATAACAAAAGGCTGAGCCGGTGTGCCACTCGTAGTGGGAGTAATGGCAAAAGAAATCAGTCTCATGGATCTGAAAACGACCTCGAATTGATATTCATCCGGCAAGGAAACCTTATATCAGCTGTGCTACAACATGCTGTTATTGATGATACAATATCAATTGATTTGTATAACGATTCATAATCACGACTACGATGTACATGCGATACATGTCTCGATTCGCGAATATCTTCGATACGGATAAGGGATAGCAGTTTGTGTTGAGAATGCACTACTGTTCGATCACGTACATAAATATGGGATCCGTGGAGCAGGCGTGAGGGGGTCGCAAGACTTCTGTTGACGGAATATTTGCTAATAACGGATCTTATATGGAAACAGGCGCAGAAGTTCATCAACGCCTACTCTGCTTTCCTGAAGCGCCAGGGCAAGCTGCCCATTCCCGGTAAGCATACCTCATACCCCCCCCTTGTGCTACCGTGTTTCATTAAACATTAAGCTAACTTCAACTAGGTTGGGTCGATACCGTGAAGACCGGTGTCAGCCGTGAGCTGCCTCCCCAGAACATTGACTGGTTCTACGTCCGTGCCGCCTCTGTCGCCCGCCACGTCTACCTGCGCAAGACCGTCGGTGTTGGTCGTCTCCGCAAGGCTCACGGTACCGCCAAGAACCGCGGTGTCCGTCCCTCCAAGCACATCGATGCCTCCGGCAGCGTTGACCGCAAGATCTTCCAGGCCCTTGAGAAGATCGGTGTCCTTGAGCATGATGAGGAGAAGGGTGGCCGCCGCATCACCGAGGCTGGCCAGCGTGATCTGGACCGTAAGTTTATTTCTCTCTATTTTGGTTGATGCTATATTTTAGGAACACGTAAAGCTAACTATCAACACAGGTATCGCCCAGACCACCCTGGAGGCTGAGGAGGAGGAGATGATGAGTAAAATGCTTCATGTATACCACCAAAAAAGTTAAAATGAATCATTAAAATTTGGAATCGGAGTTCACGGGTTTCTTCCGGATTGGGCAGCTTGTTTCTTGTTCACGTCTTTTTTTTGATATTTCTATTATGAGACCATGGCGTAAAGATTATGGATCTTAAAACTGGGAAAGTGAATGGAAAAACGGATTGGGCATGATACGGCTCAATTCTTCGACATAACTGTATGAACCTGATTTGACATTTAGGCAATAAGTAGTGACTATATAGACGTAAACACAATGGACTAAGATTCTAAATAACCCTAATTGTACAATAAGCCCCTCGGGCGAGTATGTGAGACGATAAAGACCGTGCAAGACAATGATTCTTCGGGAATCAATTATGTATGTGACTTGAAGTAACACAGTATAATAACAATGTAGTTCAGTGAGTAATTCTAAAGACCTTGGCCAATGAGTGTTAGTGTTAGAGATAATGATGTAGTACATAGACATACTAAAAGTCTTGGCATTCGAGTGACATCCAGTAATGAAAGTAAAAGAACTTAAAGCTACATGTAGACGAATAGCTTGCGTAAATACAACGGGAATGTTGGGAGTGATATTAGTGTTTTGAAGGCCATGAACACTAATAGATAGAAGCTACATGTGGCCCTTACCGGAAAGATAAAGTGCTTGTTTTGTGATTGAATAGCAACCAACTGGCACTTGTTTGCATAGACTGTGATATGCCATGTGTAGAACCAGAAACAACTATTGATGCGACAGTGGTTGATTGGCTATACCACTAATACGGCTGTTAGTCTGGTCACGTTCCCTTCCGGAAGAGATTCAACAGTAAGGCTGAGCCTGGCTGACTTATAGTAATGGTTGTCCCTACTGGTGTTTGCAGTGCTGGTATAGGAAACTACAGTGATTGTTGGCTACTAGCTGGTTTAGGAACTAGACTGGCAACGACCTACACTGCATTGCCACCGCTAGATCGATGGCAAGAATATGATATTATACTGTCTGTCATCAAATACCACACACACATCACAGAGAGAAAAAACTTATCCTCCAGTCTAAACATCTTTACTACTACCATCAATCGGCTGGTCAAGATATACTTACAGTCAAATCTGATTCTCTTTCTACTCATTGCTCTACAAAGATATTGCTTTGAAGAAATTTTCTATCAGGCGAGCTATTGTGTGCTTGCTCTACGAAAGCACAACCAGCCTGGAACTAATCTACATATACTTATGAGTAACGTTTCACTCATCAACTAACTAATGTAAGTTACTATCTACATTGACATATTTTTCGGCCATAATTTGCTGATCATCTTGATGTGGCTGGTAGTGACAAAATATCACCGAACCTGCGCGAGATAGTGCCTAGTTGAACATCATCGCCATCGGTTTATCTTCGATTTAGATTTGTGATAGGCACAAAAACCATCACTTTTAATCATTCTATCATCCTTGATTCCGAAAATATCTCGTCGGCTGAATATCATTTCAGTTCAACATTTCCATCATAGTTTTCATTCATTATATCGAACACACCTCCTACATCAACTATGATTGATGTACTACCCTCCCATCTACGACTACCCATGATGCCAAATTCAGTGACTTTTGGAGCCGACTTCAAGTTCACCAAGACGATCATGAAAAAATGTGCTCGATTGGGGTACAAGAACTCTGGCAAGAAGTCTGCCATCATGCTAGCAGCCAGAGAAGCCCTTCTTCGCAGCGCCACGAGCTCCAAGATTGTGAGAAAGACCACCATTCAGTTGGACAACGTTGTGGCCAGTAACAAGGTCATTGGCCAACTGCGCCTTTATACATCGAAAGCCGGTTGGGTCCCGCTCACCACGAGTGTAGGGTGCTTCAATACTAGCAGCAATCAAGAGTCAATGGACAGCTGCCTTTGGGCCCGTGGAGCTAAGCACCTAGCAAAGCTGCTCCAAGTCGACCTTAGATCCATCTTCGATGGCCCCCACTCGCATAGTCTTAACAACTGTGGGAACTCGCGTGCCTCTCACGTAGAGCTTAAGCTGGCTACAGTTCTAATCAACTCGGTCATGTCTATTGTTTATGAGACATGGAGTCTAGATCAACTCTGCGATATGACTATCTGCGACTTTCACTTCGCCAAGGATGCGGTCTGGGCATGTGAGAAACCCGCCTTCGAGATCCTCGTTTCTCGGGTACCGTGCAACACATGCCGCATATTTATTGAGCGCGTGAAGCTTAATCTTGGCATCGACGTGACCATTAAGGTTTACTCTGTTGGAGATATCATCACAGCAGTCAAGAAGGTACGGAATCTAAGCCATGTGGACACAAAGAAACGTCAACGGCCGGCCTACTTCTGCAACACCGAGAGTGTGGCATACAAGCGCACTTGCATCGAGAATCAAGCTAATAGAAATCTCGACGATCTACGGTGCATTTCGAAAATGATGAACGCAGAGTTAAGACTGACGACCGAAGAGATAAACACCTTCGCCGAAGACGGTTGCCAAATTGGGACTCCAGGCTTTATACATGACGTTGAACCCATAATTGAAGATGAGGAGCGTCATCGCGAGATTCGTCGTGAGTCTTTCAAGGCCGACCTACCTGATGTCTCGTTCTTCTACAACCTTGAAGCCTTTGATGGCAATACTAGCCAGAGTCAAATAGGTGAGCCTAGCGCCACCGAGACTGAGGATAGTAGTGAAGGTGAAGGTGAAGACGAGGAGATAGGATATTGGACCGAGGAAGAGGAGCTAGAGTAAGGAGAAGAAGTGAGGGTTGTTGGCCAAGCATCTACATTTAAGACACGAGGAGGAGTAATATACGCTAATAAGAGAGACAATAAAAGCTACCACGTCTATATTAAGTCTTTTCGCCAAAAGTTTGAACTGTGAATATTGCATAACATCGAAATTGTGATTGCTTAAGTATGCCATTTTTTCACGCACTGTGTTAGTGACACTTACAGAAATGCGGCGTCTATTCTGTCAAGTCATATGCAGCCAGGATATTCTTCTTTTTTTTTTCTTCATTAATAGCTCCAATTAGAGCTTGGGCAACATGAACTTTGTCATGAACTCTGAGGCTCAACAGCTAAAAGAGCTAGGATCAAGATCGTACATATGTATAACTCGTAGAGTCAAGACCCACTTTTTATACAGAGCATTTTCATTCTTTCTTGGTATCTATTCTTTTCTTTTTTGATCATGGAATTGGAACTTGTTGTGTCTTGCCACGGAGTCGACATTTTTATTCATTCAAAGAGCTACCGACAGACGCGATAGATTTGAAGCTTGCTCGATTATCGGGGTCGATTATTCGACTGCAACTGGAATCACTTCATGAAAAATCACTATAATTAAACATCCTTCAACATATTATCACCAGTCTTTCTTCATTTGTACTTCAGTTTTAATTAATCTAAACTCATATTGTGGGCGGGCCTCGCTGTATGATTCAGCCTTACCAAAAAGGCTTCGATCGAACAACAAAACTATTAACCAACCAATTCCCCTTTTCCATTTCCGTCTAATATTTTAACGGGAAATTTTATTGTAATGTCGGGCGAGAAGTCACACCACCAAGAGGACCATGATCCGTTGCAGCCAGCATCGAATTTAAGCGGTGCAGGAGAAGAATATGCCAAGACTGCGCCAAGACAATCGGAACTAGGCCAAGCTACCACTACAACACCAACGACGACATCAAAGCCAGGGCCATCGAAATGGACCGAACAGTTCATTGTCCATGGACACCTCATGTTTTGGTCTATTTTCGGTGTTCTTGCGCGTCTAGGAATGGTTGACTTGACGGAATACCCCAATGCCGTTGTGTCGTTTGGCGTATTATGGGCTAATGTCGCTGGAAGCGCAACCATGGGCTTCTTGTTAGAAGAGCGCGTGCTCTTTGTAGAAACGGCGCGCAAGAAAATATTTGGTGACGAGCTGCCAAGCCAGCGCCAGACGGAACAAACAGCAACTGCTGAGGCCGAGGCTACAGAGCCTCAGGACAACACAAACCTACACCTGACAGACTCGCTGGGCGAAAGCGAGGGTCGCGTTCCGTCTCATAGTATCACCGAGCTTGTCCAAGCCGACTACATCAAGGCAAAGAAGACGCTGCCGCTGTACATCGGCCTTGCTACCGGGTTCTGTGGCTCGTTCACGTCGTTCTCGACCTTCGTGCTTGATGCCTTTCTAGCAGCGACTAACGATTTGCCTTCTGGTTCCACACCACGAGCAGACGGTGATTCATTCATGGCATTTGCGGCGGTTGCACTACTGAATCCCGTCATGTCGCTTGCCGCGTTCATCTTTGGTGGCCATCTAGCACGGGCCACAAGCCATATGCCAATTCATCTGCACGGCATTCCGCACAAGATACTGCCAGCTCTAGACTGGCTATTCACATTCTTGGGTTATGGTTGTTGGATTGGAGCCGTGTTCATGGCGGCCTTCCCGCCGCATGAATCGTGGCGCAACAAGCCATTGTTTGCTCTTGTGATTGGGCCCTTTGGCACGTTTCTCCGCTTCCATTTGTCGACGTTGAATGCCGGCCGTAAGTATCCCATCGGTACATTGGCTGCCAACCTGCTCGGCACGGCGCTGCTCGGTGTCTTCTTTGACGTGGTGCACGTGCCGATTCGGAACGTAGTGGGCTGCCAGGCGCTCGAGGGCTTCAGTGATGGTTTCTGTGGCTGTTTGACAACGGTCTCGACGTGGGTTGCCGAGTTATCGTCGTTGAGTACGCGCCGTGCGTATATTTACGGCTTGATGAGCTTTGCATGTGCGTTTTTGATGCTGGTGCCGTTGGTGGGCGGGCTGCGCTGGACGCAAGGCTTTGGTAGTCCGGTGTGCTAAATTATAGTGCTTATCCTGGTACTGATCATGATGTCGCCATAGTGTGCACATATAATTTCACAGATGATGTCACTTGCACGTTGTTCATTTGAATTTGTGGATATTGGCGGGTGGAGCCTCAAACAGCAAATAGAAGCTCCAGAACAATATATATATATATATAATACATACACTAACAAATCAATGACTTCAGATCATCTGCCGAGCCTATAGTGCAAAATGGGGGCCTATATCAGGTGACGGAGCCACTATTTCTCAACAAGTCAATTAACCCCCAACCAGCAGTTTGTTTTGCTTTTGTGACCAAAAAAGAAAAAGAAGCACGCTCAAACCGCCCAGACTGTGGATTGGGTTTTTGGGTTTATTTTTAATCTCGTCTTCATCTTCTCCGGATTTTCTGCCCTTTGAGCTGCAACTCTGTTGCAACTTGTTTGATTGACGCTCGTCTTTTTCGTTTGCGGCAAAGCAGCGCTAGCCAGCCTTAGCTAGCATCTAGCCTTGTTCCTAGCCCAGTCGCTGACTAAGATATAGGACAGTTCAATTCAATTCAATCAATTGTCTTGGTTGTGTGGTTCTAATCGACGTATCGCAACTTCGCCTAAATAATCCAAGCCAAACAGCGCCAAGTTTCACCCTTCCTCGCTGGAATCCAAGCCTAAGCGCAGCGCCCTGCATTCTGAATCTGCATTGCATACCATCGCAGGCTACTTGTCACTTTCTCTTTCTCTTTGTTTTGCATCCTTTTGTTCGCTGTCCCTTACTTCGTTATCCTATCATCCTATCATAGCCCTCATTGTCCAATTGTCTGCATCGATTCATCGCACATATCCTGTTGCCACACCACCGCCATTATCATTATCAGCTTTTACTCGGCCACAACAGCACTCTGCGTTACTCTTCTACGGCTTCTTCCGCTATTATAACCCATCTACATACATCTATAATCGATAATCACAGCTCGCACAACAGCTATCTGTCCTCGGCGCTTGCTCGACTCGCCAACGTCGTGAACCACCGCTCCCCTTGCAAATGCAATGACGCGCTCCCTTCGGTCTTCAATATCCTCGTCTGAGAAGCACAAACACCGAGTCAGCGCCAGTCTCAGCACTTCTGCTGCGGGCGGCCGCCATGCCAAGCCAACACCAGCCGATGCCAGTCTTCGCAAGGACGCCGATGTTGCTCGGAAACTGCAGCTCTACGGCATCTCCAGTGCCTTCCATACTGGCAAATGCCCCTCTGTATGTCGTGAATCGTCAATCGTCTTCCCTCGTGCTGTTCAGCCCAGCTGCCAATTGCCTCCCCGTCCCTGACCTCCCTACTCATTTAAACCCTGTCTGTCCCTCCATTAGGCTAGGAACATAGCATAACATCACTCTATGCAAGCTTGTAAAGCACACCATCCATACATAGTTGCACACACATTCAATACTTTATGCTGATGCCGCATGCTAATGCACCTCCCTATGCTATCTTAGAATGACCAAATCGACGTTGCAATCAACAGTTTATTAGCGCAGCGATGCATCCGTAAACCACCAGCTTCTGTGTCGCGTGACGGCCGGACACTGATCAAAGATCTCTGTGTGCTCATCAAGGCAGCCCAGAGTCTACTACTCTCCAAAAACGACGGAAATCTGCTTCAAGATGCATGCTGGAATCTGCAAGGCGTCGATCGCCATGACTTGCGTATGCCTGAACGCCCGTGTTCGCGATCAGCAAACAAGTCAGACGCCTGGAAGGCCCTTCGTAACCTGCGTGTGCTCACCAACCTAATCGTCACAAACGGCCAGTTCCGCAAACTGAGTATGTCATGGCGCCCCTGGAACACTGTGTTCGCAAGTCAAGTAACCTGCAATACCTCGCAGTTTCCCTATCAGCTTTATCGAGTCACATGCAAGTAGATCTGTCGCTAACCTAAGAAACGCCCGGTTCTCCAATAAATTTAGTCAAAGATGCAGGTGTTCTTTTCCGAGACATCGCTTCTGATGCCGCAACGACTGCCAGCAAAGCATTGCGCCCGAAGGAGTCAGATATCGCTCAGATCGACCTTCCTGCCGACGATGATGTATGGCATCCAAGGCCTGATTTTCCTGCTATGCGCTACCGTGCCAAGATGGTACTTGACCAAAGCCGCCTCGAGGCCCGTGATTTCGCAGTCGATAATGCTGAGAGGGCCTTTATACCACTCATTGGCGGCATACAGCGGAAACCATCACGAAAGAGCACATCGAGGCGCACAATCAGACTCTCATCCTCGCGGAGAAGATCAACCGATGACGAGGGATTAGTCTTGCCAGGGCCAATCGAAAGACAGAAGATCAGAGACCGCCGCGAAAAACTCCTGAAGGACGCAAAAGATTATCTTCAAAAGAAAGTCCCCAAGTCAAGGCAAGACAGCATCGTGTTTCGCCTCAAAAAGATGATTCAAGAATGCCAGCACAACTCTAGCTATAGAATAGCCATGTCAGGCCTCTTGGATCTCCTGGAGCGGTATCGACACTATGCTCTCGATCTAGCTGAAGATGGCCAAGACTCATTCCGCGAAACCCATGAAGCACAGGCATTCCTCAAGTCTGCTGAACGTGATTTCAAACTACTTGTCGAGCGCTTTGCCAACGGCACATCTCTTGATGGCCTAATTGATGCTATCAAGTCCATGTACTGGGCAGCACAACATGATGACGACTTGCTGTATTGGTTCGGCGAAATGAACTACTTTCTCAGAAGCTGCCTTCTTGATCCCGGCTATATACTCGAAGATGTGTGCAGTGAGGACTGGCATGAGCTCTACAGTATCGGCCATTCATTGTTACGCAAACGATACAAGTCCCAGACGGACCAAATTGCCGACGAGATTCGCTTTATTGCACTACAATTCGACGAAGACCCGTATAATCTTGCTTTTGCTGCCGCACTGAAGAAGGTTATCAAAGATCTTGGCGAGGGAGAAGATGGTCATGTTCAATTTAAGCCTCACTTGATCAAGGACGTAGTCGATGTAATTCTTCCGTCTATTCTCGCCAAGATTGCCTACATCCCGCTTCCTAGGATAGAGTTTTCATCGGCAGACTATGACGTCATTGTCGAGAACCTTGTTCTAGAATCCGAAAACTTCATGCCCGATACCGCCGAATGGCACAGCGAAACGACGCTTAACTGGGGTCGCAAATCACTTGCTGAGCAGAACCAAAAGAACAACAAGCAAGTTCTCCAAACATGTGAAGTTTTTCTATCTGGTATCCAGTTCGATCTGCGTAGTGTTGCATATCATGTGAACCGCAAAACTGGATTCCCAGCGCTAAGTGACACAGGGCTTGCGGATATCCTTGTACCGGGAGAAGGCTTGGCTTTCAACCTATCTTTATCAATGAGTTCCTCGACTTCAGATAAAGAGGAGGCAAAGTCCCCTAGCTCTATCGGACCCGAGAAAATCTTCAAACTTAATAGCGTCTCCGTTGACGTATCTCGTTTGCAAGTCAAGATTCTGCAGTCTGAGCACAAGATCTTACACCACATATTCCGCCCTCTGGTAACTCGTGCGTTACGCGATGCGCTTAAAAAGACAGCCGAACGCTTCATCCACAAAAAGGCACTGGAACTCGACGCCCTTATGTGGAAGGTTCGCCAGGAAGCTGCTGCGCGTACACACCGCCAAAAGGAGAGCAACGGTTCTAACAATACGCGCGGCAGCGGCGCCTCACGTAAGCCCGGCTCGGGGAAGGTCGGCCGGTATGCCCGCGCGATTCGCCGTGTCTGGCGCCAGCATAGACAACAACGTCGCCGAGACAAACGTGATCAGGAACGAGAACGAGAACGGGAGCTTGAGCGCGAGCAAATAGCGGCGGAGACACCAGGCTTTACTCTACATACTGCAGCGTCCGCTGCGAAGCTACGGCAGCAACAAGCACAGACGCAGCAGCCCTGTGCCAAAGCCTCGTGGGCTGCACAACGGAGCATGTTCCCTGGTGTTCGTCTACCAGATCCTGCCGGTACATCTGTGACGGCCAAAGCCGCAGAGTACAAGGTACTAGCCGAGAAGGGAGAGCGGTGGATGAGTCCGGTATTCGCCTTAGGATCAGCAGGACGAAGCACAGAAATGATACGGCCGCAACGTGTCCTTCGTAAACCGCCAATATTCCCGTCGGAATCTACGCCGGTAGGCATCTCCAAACTAGCTACTGTTAGTGCTAGCGGTGGTAGTAGCCTCGGCCGTGCGAGCTTGACTTCTGTTTCGCCGACATCCCAAGAGACATCGACATCGTATGATCAGAGTAATGATGGAGACAGTAGTGACAGTGACGCAGATGCGTTTGTCGACTGTGAGTCTGATTTGGATTTCTAAAGAGTGAGAAGAGACACCATTCTCTCTGTTTTTTTGTTTTGCTTTTTTTCTTTTTGGGGGAAAGCAATAATGACATGATTATGAACAACATAGGCTGCATATTTTTGGACTCTAGAATCATACTAGTAGAGTCCAAGTTGCAACGTAACGAACACCAACGGCTTGTTTTGATATTTATTTTCTTTTTTCACTTTTTTATATATATAGCGGGTGTCTTTTGGGGGTAGGGTGTTTTCAACTATTCACTTTTGTCAAAGGTTCGGTGTTTGGTTTTTTTAAGGGTCTTACTAATAATAATAGCCTGTCTTTTTGGATGCGATGTTTTTTTTGATGTTAAAATCTTGGGTTACCATCATGAAGCTTTCCATGATCTAAATTCGATGACTTTTTGGCGTTATCTCTTTTTTTCTTAGCGAGAATTTGTTAGTGGAAGGCTTAATTCAAGCCGGTTTTTTTTTCTTTTCAATTCATGTCATGAGTTCTACATGTTACAAATATAGCATTATATAATGATTGATATGGAAGTAATGTTTTTTGAAGCCTTTTCTCCTTTTCAATTTTTTTTTTGTGAAAAAGATCTAAACCCGGCAAAACCACTTACACGGTTCATTTTAGGTTAACTCGATCGAGAAAAAGGAATTATTATGGAGTTCCATTCATTATAAGCCATCTTAATTTCGCTTCCGACAAAAGTTCAGATGAACACTTAAGAATGTTGAATAAATTGTGTAACGAGTAATTTTCTTTTTTGGTAGTATATATATATCAGTGGTAATAAAACATACATGATTTGCTTCATCTTTCCTTTTCAGGTAACTGCATACATAGCGGCATCTAAGACTATACTCTTTCTCCAACACTCTTCAATCCATTCACTCCATATCACCGCAGGCATTACTTCTTCTTTTGCTTTTTTTCTTCTTCTCGTACTTCGTTTCGTCTTCTCGTAACTTCTGTCTGTATCGATACATGCTCTGTTTTAGCTCCATCTGGATCGTCACCAATGATGATCACGTGCGTGACATCACTCGTCAAATTCTCAACAACCATGCCGCTACCAAACCGTACATAGCCCATCAATCTATTTTCTTCTCGTTCTAGAACGCCTGCTAACTCAATGGCGAGTCTTCCATTACTGCTTTCAGCCGGTAAGGAGGCATTATCACTAGCAGTAGTGGTATTAGTAGAGCTAGAAGTGGCAGCTAGTCGACGGAACAGCACGGTCATGCCCTGAAAGAGATGGCCCTTGAGGCCTGCCTTAAGACCGTGGCCACGGGTTTCGAGCTCCTTGACAAACTCCATCCGGTCAAAGGCCACATTATCTTCGATCTTAGGCATCGTCTTGAACAAGACGCGCAATTCGTCAACGCTAATATCACGCGCATAGCTATCGCCAAACATGTCCTCAGTCTCGGAGACTCGCGAGGCCGTCTCAGGCGTGGCGTGAAAGATATGCGCAGTTTCATAAGGCAACACAAAGCCGCCATTGGCTTGTGCAATGCAGTCGAGAATCCAACGTGGACGGATGATATCAAGACCGCCTCTCTTTATGGCGCTAGCTACGGGAACTAGTTTCTTGTTTGCAACTAAGACCATAGCCTGGTAGTCTATGACACGCTGCTTGACTGTTCCGCCGTGGGCTTTGACTAGATTCTCAAGCTCAGCTTTGGATTTCTGTAATGGTTGAGCCGCACCGGACATAATGCAAAACACGAGGCCCTTGAACAGCTCGGGATTTACGATATCGCTAGCCATAGGCTCCTCCACACGGACGTCATCTTCGGCGCCAGCAACAACCAGGGCTCGCCGCGCTCGCTTTACCGAGGGTCCAGCTCGCCTACGTTTCTCCGCCGTCATTTCCTTATTGCGCTTGATTTCTTCGTCAACTCGGGCGTTGAGTTCGTCGAACTCGTCCATGCTGAGCGCCTGATCCCAGGCCTTATCAAGGCGGAGGCGACGTAGACGCGGAAAACGTATCGTCTTGCCCTTAGCAAAGGAGTCTGACGGTGCAACGCTGGCAGCTTTGACTTCCAAGACGATGGAATCACTAGCCCGGATCCACATGTCTGGACGCTCGAACTGGCGTGGACCTCCTGCCAGCTCGATGAACTCAATTGGTGGATTCTTGGAATCCCACGCCTTCCATTTGCCTTCAGTGTGATGCCTTACTGTCTGGTAGTCGCTGGCGTTGAAACCACCGCCGACTTTGAAAAAGCTCCAGCACTTTTCGGGGCTTGCGCCAGCCTGGATGTGATTCTCGCTGGCCCGAAGACCACATAGAAAACTAGACAAGATATTGCCACGCCGGCCGGATCCGTAGTAGCCACCGATAACGACACAGTCCAGGGCCTCTCCAAACCCACTCATGTATTCAGGCTTGACCTTGATCCAATCATCGTTGCGGCTGTTGAGTCGGTACATAGACCGCGGATTCTTCAACACAAGGCCCTCGGAGGATCGATTGATGACGTCTCGCAGAGCATGTTCTATGGCCTCAGCTGAGGTAGCCTTGATATGATCGTGGATCTCGAGTCGGCGGAAAACGCCTTTAACAGTCTCAATCTCGTTCGTCTTTTCGTTGTGGTGTTGATGGGAATTGATGATTCGTTCAAGAGCTGCCCGACGGTCTCGCAATGTGTATTTTGTTAGGTCGTGGCCGTTCATATAAAGTAGATCAAACACCCGAAAATATGGTTGGTTGCCTGATTCGCTATCTACACGGCGTTTCTCGTTGAGTGCTGCAGTCTTGAGGGTTCCAAACGGCATGATCATATCATTCTCAGGATCCCAAGTGATCATCTCTCCATCTAGGATAATACTGTCGACATTCTCGTCAAAGCAATCTCGCAGGTGCTTCGTTATAGCTGAGTCGTGATCGTTGAAGTTACTGCCGTACAAATAAGTATAATCCTTGGATTTTCGAGAAAACCAGCAAAACTTCATGCCCCCGGGAACTTTGTGGTCTGCCACCATATGCATCTGCATGCGTTCTCCGTCGAGCTTCTCTTCAATCCAGAACTCGGCGTCATTCTCCTGGGGTCGTAGATACTTGAGCAATCGCTCAAACGATGCTGGCATCTGAAACTGTGCCAACTGAGGCTGAAAACACTGGCCAAGTGCGATGCTAGCTGCATCTTGGTTCAGCGAGACCTGAGGATCCCATAGCTCCCAACAGACACGCCGCAAGCTAGATGAGACGTTAAAAAGCGCCTCGGCATCACGGTGCCATAGGTTCAGCAGTGTCCTCTCTGTGGCGCCAATGCGCATCTGCTTCAAGATTATGCGGATGATCCAGAGCAACTCCTGCGGACACATTTGCGCATAGAATATCTGGAATATCTCGAGATTTTCAGCTTCCCCTGAGGCAGCTGCGAGCTTATCAAGCTGTTCGTTGACGTCGGCAATGGTCATGTTGCCTGGGTCGGCGCGGATAGGACGCTTAGAGATGACTTCAAAACAGCGGCCCGGGAAGTCCCCGGCCATACGCGCTGCAAAAGTGTTGCCGGGTATCCGCCAGTGGAGTAGATTGTACCCGTCTTCGGAGTTCTTGTCGATCTTCATAAGCTTGACGAGAATCTTGCCAATGGCGTTTTCTTTGAGGCCGTAGACCCCACGGTCACTGTCCTTGTCGGGTATTATTAGACGCAGGGCGGGGTAGAAATCATTGCCGACCTCATTGCGCCAACGGCAAATGAATCTATCGATAATATGACGCTTCTGTTCATGCGGCGATAGTTTGCTATTGTGTACTCCGGGCCTAGCACGCACTACTGATCCGGCTGGCTTCTTTTTAATCTGGAAAAGAGGATCAAACAAGCCTGTATATAACTCGGAAAACTTTAGAGTCTTATGTATGTTGCGCGGGCGGTTTGGAAATCTATAAAGGCAAGTCAGTATAGGTACTCAATAATAAGTCTGTGTAAGTCAAGCTTACTTAGCCTGGAATTCTTCATCATTCTGGAGCGCTGAATACTGGCGAGCATCTTCATTGATTGCTGCTGAATCTGGCAAAGGGCTTTGATCTCGGTCGGCCATTTCTTCTCTTGTTGATAACTATCCATTTTGGTATTTTTCTATAAAGTTTTGATTGTACGTCTGCAACTGTAGATAGCTTTGAGCCTAGCTCTAGGCAGTACAAGTATCATGTGATTAATATGTCTAGGGTTATAGGCAGAATGTGGGTCTAGGGTCTTGGGTCTCAACTTAAGACCCTAAGATGTGAACGCTTGATTATACAAGTGGTTGTTTAGCAATTTTTCACATGAAGAATTATATCCTTATGTTATACATTGACTTTTAGAATTTGCCATTGTTCAAGTCACTTGACGATCACTTTCTCCTCTATGTGTGCGAATCTAGAAAGAGAGAAAAGTCTTGAATTGTGACTTGTGACATCCTTACATATTGACACCATTTCGTCCCCGCAACCCAATTGTTAGATCTTGGTCTTTATCACTTACCATTTTATTTTATTTTTCAAAAATACACCTCTAGACATGACTTCAAGAGACATGCCGCGTCAATGCCACCAATTTTCACCTCAACAATATGGATTTTGAGACGGACGTATTCCTCTCTGTCATCCTGGTCACCCTGACAGTTTCTATTCCGAGCTACTGGAACTTCTGCGGGTTGATTTAGATGGCAATAACAAATTTGGTGTTCACCACAGAATAGCACTTGTTACTTGCCAGATCATTTCTAGTAACCGATTTGAAGAAGGCTTTTTTTGGTAAGAAATGGCGAAGTTATACAAAGACCACTTGATGGTATACAGACTGAGAAGAAATATCTAATCATCATCAATAACTATGATGGAATGTACAGCAATCTCATTTCTATTACTATTTACCTATTATATATATAAGAAAGCATTTAGAACGGATAAATTTTTGATAGGGCCATATGCTATTGCTCCTACCTTCCAAGAATGGGTTTTCCCACATGACAGCCTCCCGAAAAAAACCGGGTAGGAGCTTTCACACCTGGCTGTATCACTCGAGCAACAAACTGTCTAATAAATAAGACTACCTATGCCTCGGAAAGCACTCATTTTGTCCCTCAAGAGGAATGTGCTTGGTATGAAGCAAATGCTATGGGTTATCTTGAGGTTCCTGGGGCCAATAACATGATGGAACTAAACTCAGGAAACGTTATACCTCTCCAGGCTGACCTCAGCCGCTGCTTCGATAAGAAAGAGTTCGCAATTATCCCCAAGCCTTGCCCTTCTGACGATGATACGGGGTATAAAACTAAGTCAGTTTGTCACCAGCTGCCTCCATAAGGATGTAGTTGGACTTTGGCCAAAATACCATTATGTCAGGGTTAATGTCACTGAGCAGATGGTCCAATATATTTTTGCTCGATTTGCTTGGTCGATATTTATCCATGTAAAGACCTTTTATTATTGGCACTACATGTAATGGCTGTCGAATCTTATGTCATAAAGAAGCATCAACTAATAGTCTCAAGAAAAATAGCAAGTGGGTTTCTAAAGTCGAGCTCATGCAGAGATATGGTGGTGGCGGGCCGCGGAGCGTTGAGCCACAGCCAGATAACAAGAGAAAGGGAGGAATGGGTAATGAGGTTGGGGGAGATCATGATCATGCTGAAATGTATGGGGATATGTTTGGCTATTGCTATGATGTTAGAGGTGATGGGGATGACGATAATGAAGTTGAAGATAGCGATGGCAGCAACAGTGGTATGATAATCGAAATAGCTGGTGTTGCACTGGATTACGAGACTATGTCCGGGACACGATTGAGATCAGGTATGATATTATGGACGACAGTGGACTTAATGCCAGCATCAATGCAGACTCTGAGTAGATTGAAAGTGACAGACCAGATGGAAATGGTGACGACAATATTAGCAGAGGTCGTGACGACGAAGACAGAATGAATTACTAATGTCTAGTATCATAACCATATCTATGGTTATGATACGAAGTCATCAACTTCCATAATACTCTATACTAAATCAATGATTTATGGGCAGGATAGAAAAAGTAAGAAAATCTCAAGTCAATGCCACCCACAAGACTTCCCAATAAGGCCACTTATAAGACACATTTCAATTTTTTCGTTTCTCTATTTATATACCGGATGAAGCGAATTGAAACAAAACGAACAGGGGCAGTATTCTTGCCATCAGAGGAAGCCGCGCGGGACAATAAGGGTTGTCAATATTTTATTAGGGTCAAGGGGCTCAATCTCGCTATCTGACGAGAAAACAGAATCTCCTTTGAACTTGACATGTGAGTTTCACTGATCCTCCCGCGCGGGATTAGTCGATCGAACCAACTAACCAGACTAGATTATCTGACAGTTTCAATCTTCAGTGTTGACCACTTTAAATCATGAGCTCCTTATTGGTTACTAGCGAGATGACATGTAGACACGGAATCCAGCCTTGCCATATAAATAGGTTGCCGTTACGTTCTGCTTTGTATCTTACTTTCTACATACAATTACTTATACAGAAAATAGCTTGAATTGATTGTTTTGGGGGAGGCATTTGAAGAAAAAGCTCATGCGTACAAAAGAGCTTGGTGGCTATATGTATATTCAGGCTAGCTTCATTGCTCTATAAAAGCCAGTGCCGCGCCCACATCTCAAGCTGGCTTTGGTTTTTCTTTCTTCCTCTTCTTTTAGTCATGTCTACAGACTCTACTACCTCTTCTGCTCCAACCATTACTCGTTCCCCATCTTTCATCACAACCTTCTTCAAGCGAGCTCTTCTTGGACTTCTTGTTGCCCAGAGCGCTCTTGTTGCCTACCAGTATTATCACACTACGCCAAGTTCCGCCTCGATTGCGTCATTGCCTGCGGCCCTCCGTCAAACGCCAGTCAAAATGGTTAGAGCTCCTGTCATCTGCCTGTCCCACGGCGGCGGTAAGTAGTTTCATTCTCCCTTGTTCTTCCTCTTTCCTTAGGCCCCAACTTTTCAATAGCCGTTTCATTTTGTTGTCATCGGTAGCATGACTAATCAATATCTTTCCGGCCCCGATTAGGCCCTATGCCTCTGCTCAATGAGCCCGGTCACAAGGATATCATCTCGTCTCTTAAGAACAGAGTTCCGAAGATCCTAGGCCTTGGAACTGCCAACCAGCCCCGTGCTATCGTCGTAGTCACAGCCCATTGGCAGGCTAATACACCGTCTATATCATCTGGCAAGCATCACGACTTACTGTACGACTACTATGGATTCCCCAAGGAAACATATCATCTCAAATACGATGCGCCCGGTTCGCCTGAGATTGCGAGCCAAATTGCCCAGGCCATTGAAGGCGAAGGCCTGATTCCGGTTCTGGATGCTAAGAGAGGTATGTTCAGCAACGATAAAGCTTGGCTCTGCCCTTCACCTACTCCCCATTCTATTGACTCCTCAAGTACTAACTTTCTCCCACAGGCTGGGACCACGGCGTCTTTGTGCCGTTCCTCTTGATCAACCCCGAGGCCAATATCCCCATTGTCCAAGTTTCTATTCTAGCAAGCGAAGATCCCGCTTCGCACTTCCGCATCGGCGCCGCTCTCAGCAAGCTTCGCGACCAGAACATCGCCATTCTCGGCTCCGGCTTTGCTAGCTTCCACAACTTACCCGTCATGTTCAGCATGGGACAGGGAGCAGATGCCAAGTCCAAAGCCATCAAGCTACGTAACCAGGCGTGGAACAAAGCTGTTGAAGACATCGTCGTCCTCGAGGACCGTGGCGAGAGATTGACAAGACTAGAGAAGTGGCGCCAGCTACCAAATGCTGATGAAATGCACCCGCCACGCAGTGGTGATCACTTCATGCCGTTGTTAGTAACGGCAGCAGCAGCGGATAATGAGAAGGCGAATTTCTACACAGACGGCTTCTTAGGCATGGAAATGTACACATTCTTCTGGGGAGCTGAACCGGTCGCATAGAGTGTGTTAGAGAGCTATTAGTTATATATAACTATCAAAATTTATTTTCTGTGCATTATAATGTCTCTCATATTGTGACTATGTTTTGTCTATTATAGCCATTTTCATGCCACATGTAAATATAAATACACCAATATCTTCTAACCGCTCACTTACAAACAGCCCTTAGGTAGACGTTAAATATAATCAAATCAAATACAAACAGCCCTGTCATTTTATATTGCCCGGCTACTTGCGGGTCCACTACAAGGGTCACTATTCATAAACGATACAATGGACTTTTTATTTATTTATTAATCTTATGGAGCTATGAAGATGTGATGCGATAGACTAAATGTATACGAACTTCTACTATGTAGCTTGCTTAGTCCTCATATACTTATATAATCTTTCATATCTGTAGCACTAACATGGATTTTTCAGTCTCGAGTCCCGCTCATCTCAATTCTCCCGTTAGTTTTCTCGGTATCTCTGCATCGTCTCTAGGGCCTAGCAGCCAGTCGTTTATCAGCTACGGATTCTATAACATATTTTTCAGCGCTTAATATCTAATTAGGCCAGGATAGGATAAGCTAGAAGCTACTTGTCCAGACTATATTATCTATTCGATTTGTAAAAGTGACACAAGGAAATCCGTGAAACCGTATCCATCCTCTCGCAACTTAGTTTTTGAGCTGACGATCCTAAATGGCTACATCTAGAGTAAATATATGGCGGTTATCAGTTCTCCCACAACCTGTATATGATATAACCTTAAGCCAACTACATTTTGTCGATCTACTCTTCTTCCGTTCTATATTGCATCCAACTCAATTTATTCCTTTCTCTTCTTTCTCTCCTTAGATCTTTCAGAGCATATCGTTTGTCTTGCGTGATTCTGTTGATCAGGATCTTCTTTTCCTTTCTTGTCTATACTTTGTTCATTATACCGACAGGTTTCGGACATTCTTTTACTTTTTATTCTACTTCCCAATCTTCACCTACTTTTTCAGCATGTATTCGTCACTTGTGCTTGCTGCTTTCTGTTATCTTGCTGCTGCAAGTCCAGTCTTGTATGGCAGGGATACATCTTGCTCTCCAGCGAGCACTGTGACAGCCACAGTCACTATCACAGCGACTATCACGGAATTTGATAGTAGCAACGAAGCCTCGGCTTCTATACCTGCCACCTCTACGGATGTCACGGCCACCTCTGTTGACTCTTCCGGTGGCTCAGTAACTGCTACAGTATCTGGGACACTGGATACTAGTAACATCCCAACCGTCAACCCAACATCAGCCGTAGCTGTGTCCCGTGCCGGTGGCACTCTAGTGCCAACAGCGGTTGCCGAGTCCCACGAATTCGATAGTAGCGCCACACGCGCCTTCACGGGCGTTTCCGTCAAAGCTGCCAATGGCCAATGTCTCTTCATCGATCCGCTAGCCGGTGACTTTCGCGAGAATCTGATTCCCGTACAATTTACCACGTGCTCGGGCAGTCCAAACGAGAAGTTCGACTTCATAACTGCTGGCAAACATAACGATCAGCCGGGAAACACTCTGGTGGTTAGTAGTCTAACCAACGGCTGTATTGGCTTCGATGGACGCCGCGCCGTCGATGATCAGGTCATTATCTTCTCGTGTGGTGGTCGTGCGGACGGTGGTGGATTGACAGATACGGCACAGTTAGTTCCGTTCGATGGCGCCACGACTTTTGTATGGGCGCCTATGAGTGCTAAGAACGAAACTTGCTTAGTTCCGGGCACGGCAGGCAGACTAGTCGGGGCCACGTGTGACAATAGCGTAGATCAGGTCTTCACTATCGAACAGTAAGAGCTTTTGTCATCATCCCCATCTTCTATAGGAGACAAGCCGCAGCAGAACAACAGCCGAACCGCTTACCGCTTTTTATATCGTTACCTTCATCAACATCATTATCACCAGCTTTACCAAGCATCATCAGGTCTTGTGGTCTAGTGGTATGATTCTCGCTTAGGGTTCACCCTAAAGCAAAGCTTGCGAGAGGTCCCGTGTTCGATCCACGGCAAGACCCCAACAAACGTTCTCTTTTTGTTCATGAGTCGAAAGGAGGGTGGTTGATTCATATGATGGATAGGAAGTATTCTTTTTGGTACGATGTACAAATGAATAGCTTACAAATACACTGACATCTTAATCCTTGCCCTACTTTGTAAGGAACCGAATTACAAATATGCTATGTAAATCTACTTCATACCAGTCAATATTAAGTCCTATGATGAATACAGTAGCTCAAAGGCCAGGTATAGAATGGGAACGGAGAGTCTACTTGATTTATGTTATGTCATACTAATTACATTTTTTAATTGTCTCTGTCTCTAAAGAGATATATAAAAGTTATACCCTAACGCCAATACATCAGTCAAAGTATACGTATGTACATATGTATCTGTATGTATTGTCAATATCCAACACTCTATCTGACAAGAAGGCAGACACTGATCAGCCATAGGTACTATATCTACCTAGGCCAATATCATAAAATACACCCACCCAGGTGTAACCTGACGCTCTCAACACCACACAATATGTAAAAAGGAAACTGGGAACAACAACTCGAATGGGGATTCGATATCCAAAAAGTAATGAATACGTATATCTAGGCCTAACCAGGATTCGAACCTGGGCTTACGGAATCAGAATCCGACGTCCTAACCAACTAGACTATTAAGCCGTGTAATCGCTGTTGGTAAAGGTAAAGCTAGATCTATATACTCGTCGACGTGAGCCGGAACGGAAAATTGGCGGGTTTGCGGCAGATTTTAAAGTTCTCCGGGTATCGTCGTCATGATAGAAGAGCCTCTTTTCTTACCCTAACATGCACCCCTGTCGCTAAGCGACAAACGAGGGGTAATAATATAAGAAAGTGATGGAGGGGGGGTAGCATAGCAACGTGTTTTGAGTGGGTGGTCTCGATGTCATAACGCAGACAAAAAAGACCCACGGCAAACAAAGGCAAGACGAAACAAAACAAATAAAGAGCCGGAGCACTATACGCGGTTGTAAATTATTGCCGTTAGCGCCACGTGGTTCGACTGTAGCATCGCGGTTTAGTTTCGCGTTTAGGTCGCGGTGTCAAAGTTTTTTAGGGCCTAGAAAGCAACGTGAGAATGAATGATTTCTCTTCAGAGTCTTCGGGAGCGCTGTTTAGCGTGCTTTCAGGGCTCTATAGAGATGCTAAAGAGTGCTAGAATGACTTAGGCAGGCCGTTGCCCCGCCCACGCAGGGGGCCTACTCAACATTGCTGACAATTCAATGTCATTCAATGCCCCACCATCAGAGGCCAGAAGGCTTACTAAATAGGCCGAACAGCCCACTTAGTTAGAGTTCAGTACACTAACTCAGTCCACCGAAGAAACGACCTGTGGGCTCTTGACCACGCTAGCAAAAAAAGGCTTGCTAGCAAAGAAAACATTGTCGCGTTGTTCGCGTTGGGGGACGTGCTGCTCTTTTTCCTAGTCGAGCCATCTATCCAAAGCTAACCCACTTTAGCTTAGGGACAAAACAGAACAAAACAGAACAGACCAGAGTACTTAAGACTGTTCAGATCGCCTGTCTTTCTGTCCTCTCCATCATCACCGCCAATTCAGAGAGTCTTTTCTATCGTTCAGCGATACCACTATCCTGTCTTCTGTTTCTTATCTGCCTGTCTGACGAGCTGTTCTCTGAAGCCTCGTCGTCGACCAGCCTCACCGCCAGTTAGCGTTGCCATTGTTGCTACCATCGTTATTGCCGATATCGTTCTTGGTGTTGCTACCAACATCACCAGTCCGAGAAGTTTACTCCTTTCTCTCTTCCAGCGTCTCTCTCCGAACTACTGCCTGTCATGTATGTTCAAAAGCGCGGTAAGTAGCCCAAGTGTCCCTAGCCGTGATATCTGATATCGTTCAAGGCTAACTTCGTCGGTCTTATTTCTGCCCTCCAGACGGACGCCAAGAGCGTGTCCAGTTCGACAAGATCACGGCCCGTGTGTCTCGTCTATGTTACGGCCTAGATGTTGATCATGTCGACCCCGTGGCCATTACCCAAAAGGTCATCTCCGGTGTTTACGGCGGTGTGACGACCGTACAGCTGGATGATCTGGTAAGTCTTTGATCCTCTTCATGCTAGCCCCTTGTTCGGGCCGTATCTACATCCGACACCCGACCCGATCCGACCTCGGTGCCAACTTCAGTCTCAACCTCGATGTTAACCCCCCCCTTTTTCTAGGCCGCCGAAACCGCCGCCTACATGACCGTCACGCACCCTGACTATGCTATCCTGGCTGCCCGTATCGCCGTCTCCAACCTTCACAAGCAGACCAAGAAGCAATGGTCGTCGGTTGTCTCCGACCTGTACCACTATGTCAACCCTGCCAATCGCAAGGCTTCGCCCATGATCTCCAAGGAGACCTACGAGTGCATCATGCGCCACAAGGAAGAGCTGGACTCTGCCATTGTGTACGATCGTGACTTTAACTACCAGTACTTTGGTTTCAAGACTCTGGAGCGCTCGTACCTGCTTAAGCTAGACGGCAAGATTGTCGAGCGTCCGCAGCACATGATCATGCGTGTGGCTGTTGGCATCTGGGGTGACCGCGTTGACCGTGTGCTGGAGACTTACAACTACATGTCAAGCAAGTTCTTCACACACGCCTCGCCCACGCTCTTCAACGCCGGCACACCGCAGGCCCAGCTATCGTCGTGCTTCCTAGTTGATATGAAGGACGACAGCATTGAAGGTATTTACGATACGCTGAAGACTTGTGCTATGATCTCTAAGATGGCCGGCGGTATCGGTCTGAATGTCCACCGTATCCGTGCCACTGGCTCGTACATTGCTGGAACCAACGGCACGTCTAACGGCATTGTTCCCATGCTGCGTGTCTTCAACAACACTGCCCGCTACGTCGACCAGGGCGGCAACAAGCGTCCCGGCGCCTTTGCCATCTACCTGGAGCCGTGGCACGCCGATGTGTTCGAGTTCCTTGATCTACGCAAGAACCACGGCAAGGAGGAGATTCGTGCCCGTGATCTGTTCCTGGCACTGTGGATTCCCGATTTGTTCATGAAGCGTGTCGAAAAGAACGCCAACTGGACACTCATGTGCCCCAACGAGTGCGCTGGCCTGGCTGATTGCTACGGCGAGGAGTTCGAGGCTCTGTACGAAAAATACGAGAGTGAAGGCCGTGGCCGCCTTACCATCAAGGCCCAGAAGCTGTGGTACGCCATTCTTGAGGCCCAGACTGAGACCGGCAACCCATTCATGCTGTACAAGGACGCCTGCAACAAAAAGAGCAACCAGAAGAACCTAGGCACTATTCGCAGCTCCAACCTGTGCACTGAGATCATCGAGTACTGCGCTCCGGATGAGGTCGCTGTATGCAACCTAGCCTCGCTAGCCTTGCCATCCTTTGTCGACTACAACAAAGGAGAGTACGATTTCCAGAAGCTGCACGAGATCACCAAGGTTGTCGTGCGCAATCTGAACCGCATCATCGATGTCAACCACTACCCTGTGCCTGAGGCTCACAACAGCAACATGCGTCACCGCCCCATTGGTGTTGGTGTCCAGGGTCTAGCCGATGCTTTCCTAGCCCTACGCATGCCTTTCGAGTCTGCCGAGCCCGCACTCTCAACAAGCAGATCTTTGAGACCATCTACCATGCTGCCCTGACTGCCTCGTGCGAGATTGCCCAAACCGAGGGCACCTACTCTACCTATGAGGGCTCGCCTGTATCTCAGGGTATCCTGCAGTTCGACATGTGGAACGTTACCCCTAGTGACCTGTGGGACTGGGCCTCGCTCAAGGAACAGATTAAGCAGCACGGTGTGCGCAACTCGCTGCTCCTGGCTCCTATGCCGACTGCCTCGACCTCTCAGATCCTGGGCAACAACGAGTGCTTCGAGCCTTACACCTCGAACATCTACCAGCGCCGTGTGCTGGCTGGTGAGTTCCAGGTCGTCAACCCCTGGTTGCTTCGTGACCTGGTCGATCTCGGCCTGTGGTCCGACACCATGAAGAACCGTATCATTGCGGATAACGGTTCGATCCAGAACATCCCTAATATCCCCGCCGACATCAAGGCCCTGTACAAGACCGTCTGGGAGATTTCTCAGCGTACCGTTGTGCAGATGGCTGCCGATCGTGGCGCTTTCATCGACCAGTCGCAGTCGCTGAACATTCACATGAAGGACCCTACTATGGGCAAGATCACCAGCATGCACTTTGCCGGCTGGAAGCTCGGTCTCAAGACCGGTATGTACTACCTACGTACCCAGGCTGCTGCTGCTCCCATTCAGTTCACTGTCGACCAGGAGGCTCTTCGTGTCGGTGATAGCAACACCGTCAAGGAGAAGGGTCTGTCTGGTCTGAAGAGACGCATGCCTCCTTCGGGCACTAGCTACATGTCCTCCATGTCAAACCGCTCCGAAGATGCTGCCTCGCCTGTTGAGACTGCTATCAATGCTTCTGCTACTCGCCCCCTGACCACCAAGGTTCTAGCTATTGCCGAGCCCGAGGATGGCAGCCCTAAGAGTCTGCCGACTCTGCCTGCCAACGGCTCTCCTGATGTTCCTGATTCTTCTCTAGAGAAGAAGGCCGACTCACAAGAGGAAGATGCTGCTAGCGATAGCAAGGGCCGTGAAGGTGACATCTACTCGGAAGCCGTGCTAGCGTGTAGTATTGAGAACCCCGAGTCATGCATCATGTGCAGCGGTTAAGGGTTGTCCTAGACAAACTTGCTATGCCGGCGTTTTCGTCTTTTGGTTCTTGTTTCTTGCGTAGGATGGCCATGTTTGTGTTTGTTGTTTTTTTCTTGTTGACTGTTTCTTTTACTTGATATGACGGGTCACGATGCACTGCCTTTTCACTTTTTTTTTGTTTGCTGTTCTTCACTGTGTTTTATTAAATGGCTTTCACATCTTTTTTTTGTCGACTTCTTTTCTGTTGTTATTATCATGGCCGTTTGTTATGTTTCTCTGGCGTCATTACCATTTCTACCACTACCATGCTTTTTTTTACCTATCTTATTATAGTGATGATTTTCCATTAAGAAGAGCATCTCAACTGCTGTATAATCTCATTTTCCCCCTTCTCAAACCAAAAGTAAACTCGTATTTCTTCATCATTTAGTGTGTTCATATTTTTGCTACGTCTAAAAACTAAAGAACGCTCGTCTCTTTAGTGTATCCTTTTCGACGTCAGCATTAGTTTGCTTGATCCCGTGTCTATACAATTATTTAGCCACTACTAGCGGACACCTTTACTTTCTGCAGTTAAAGCTGTAAACCCTATCCCTATTCCTATTGCCAGTCAAAATTTTTGCTCTTTTTCATTCATTTTTAGTTCAGTAGTTATGTTTTAAACAAAAACACGTTCCAAATTACTTCATACTACTAGATGAAAGAGGAAAATGCTTTCTTTGACTTACAAAGTCTCAGAACCAGAAAATTAGTAATGAATATAACTAACCTAACTTTTGTGTTAAATAAATAAAGGTGGCAGGAAAAGAAACATTTAATAAAAAGACGAAACAAAAAAACCGAAATTACACTGTCTTACTTTGTTTCTTGGCCTAGACTAACATATTTTCTTAACTTACAAAACAGATGTTGAATTTCAAATCACATGTTGGCTTGTTTTAGTTTTTCTATAGATATACTAGGGAGCTTTTAGTTTACAGGCCGCTCTTCTTATTCTACAGGCTCTAGCAGGGGTGTTTAAAAAGATACTTAGGACCTCAAAGTACAATGTACTTCATACTAAGGCTGCCAGCTGACAAAGTGCTGTCAAACTGTAAAATGTGTAACACAATAAAAACGAAAAGATTGAACTAGGCATACTGAAAAATATACCGTACAAGTGTACCTTGATTCACTAAAGCCACAACATTACTACTATGAATGTATATATGAAAA